>OX155980.1:84414976-84656836 GCA_944548615.1 Micropterix aruncella | reverse complement strand
ATACTTCTTAATAATAAATACAAACGGAGCTGCCATGGAATTCACCGACCGGAGTCGGGCCCATCATAATACTATTTTTTACACTTCTGGGGGGTGAGCAGTGGATTCCGGACTTACGAACCGGCTGTGGTAGGTTTAGGACAGCTGTCTTGCCACATGTGAGCGTTCACCTTGCCACCCATTCACTCCCCCTTCGAAGCCATAGAATTTGAGATGCGCAAATCGCAGTTTTAGATAATTTTTCTAAGAAAGAGTTGATTATTTTTCTGGAAAGGCCAAGATCTTTAAAGAGGTGAAATAGAGATTTAGCTGGCAGGCCACGAGCGCCAACTTCCACCGCGTGAAGGTGAACAGTGAAGCCGTTCCGGGTTACGGCATTTGCAAGATCATGGTATTTATTTAATTTGTACTCGTGGTCTTTTGGGATATTTGATTCCCATGGAACAGTTAATTCTACAATAAGAGCCACCTTCCGAGATAGAGAGTAAAGAGTTATATCTGGACGGAGGGCTGTGCATCCGAGACTTTCAGGGAATTTATACTGCTTAGAGACCGAATCAACCTCCAGAATCCAATCTGTAGCTTTCTCGATTATTGAGAAAGGTTTTGTAGTTAAATGTTTTTTGCCTTTAGAGCCATCCCGCACAAACTGTATTGGGGGTTTGGAGGATACTGTCAAACCCTTGTTGGCACGAGCCACTGAGAGACTAATTACCTCGCGAATAACAGCGAGAACTTTGTCATGGCGGTAAGTGTACCGTCCTTGATCTAAGGCCACCTTGCAGCCAGCTAGAATGTGTCTAGCTGTGCAAGGGGTATTGCTACAGAGGGGACAAGAACTATCCTCGGCAAAGCTCCAACGAGCGAGGTTACTGGGGTCTGGAAGTGTATGCTGAAAGGCATTCAAATAAAATTTCAGCATCTCTGGCGTCCAGTCATAGAGCATTACCTTCCAGTGCATTGGAGGCGGAATGCAAAAGTCACCAATTGTTGTCCAGTCATTCTGGCATTGAAGGCCAATAGCATGAGCCATACTCTTGCTGTCGTAATCTCCCCGCAAAAGAGACTTCTTCAAGTCCACGTCGCTCGTGGTTGTACTGCCATACCCCAGACCAGTGCCATTCTGGCTGATTCCAGTAAGGAACCTTTTGTGGAAGTCTACGCGGGCTTGTAGTTCATTTGAATCACTACAGCCACTTATTACGTGCTTCGATATTGCCGGATCTTTGGAATTGCACAGAATCGAATTTTTGGTTATTCTGGAGTTGGCGTAGAGCAGAGAGGGCAGTTTAAGCGCTAGCCCAAAATTTTGTTTGGACCTGAAGAGAGTCGAGGGGTCAGCTGGTTTGGCTAAGGACAGCCAGGATTTTAAACTAGCTGTCACCAGTGCATCTAGACGGGACAGTTGGGTTTTGGTAAAATCGTAAATAAGAAAGGGCCATGACAAATGTGACGTTAGATAATTGTCATAGATCCAGGCCTTACGAGGGCCAGAAATTAGCAAGGCATCTATTTTCGCCAGGCAACTTTTGAAATGCTCTATAACATGATCGCCCGAGACGTCTTTTCCCTGATGGGTGATTTTTCTGCCGAGGAATTTGAAATGATTGTTTGGGTCTATAAGGGAGATATTATAAGCCCTTATAGACCAATTTGGGGTCATAGGATGTAAATTTTGTGCCATGCGGGCGAGTCCAAGGCAAAAACATTTGGAGGGCTTCACTTTTATACAGCCTGACCAGTCGCAGAAAAGCTCCACTTTCTGTAATAGCAGGGAAAGCTGCTTGGGGCTTCTGGTGATGAAAGTTAGGTCGTCGGCAAAAGCGAGGCACGACGAGGTGTATTGGCCGTCTGTTTTAAAACGGTAGCCCCACTTCCTGTCAAACTGGCTCAGGCTTTCCAGAAGTATATTAAAAACTATATTAAAAATCGTCGGGGAGAGGCAACAGCCCTGAAATAGTCCAATTGAATATGGTATAGAGCGGGTAGTCCATTCTTGCGTTTTAACATGGAAAGTCAGACAGTTGTAGTAGGAGGCTACAATGTCACGCACGACTGGTGGGAAGTTGTACCAGCGGAGTGCAAAGTGGAGGAGACTGTGTCGGACTGACCCAAAGGCATTCTCTAGGTCGAGCCAGCATACATTGATTTGGCGTTCGTGCTGTCTCGCATCCTTGATGGCAGCAGCCAGGAGAGAGTTGTGCTCGAGGCAGCCCGAGACGCCGCGCATGAAGCCTTTTGAACTGATACTCCAAGGTACTCATTCCGGTGCATGAATTCGCTCATCCTCGTGTGGACTATGCTAAAAAAGATTTTGGCCACAGTGTCTGTGAGAGCAATACATTTTAGTTTGACGAAAAATAAAACACAAAAACAGTCAAACTATTTTTTATTCAGTCATTTACAATTTAGAATTGTACTTATACCACCCTTCTCCACTTTTGACACCAAGTTTTCCATCCTTCACCATTTTTTTGAGGGTTTGAGAGGGTTGATATAGGGGGTTGGTGGGATCTTTCTGGTGCCAACCGTCTAGAATGAATAAGCCAGTATCCAGACCGGTGTAATCCATTAGTTCAAAAGGTCCCATCGGGTAGCCGGCGCCAAGTTTCATCGCTATGTCTATGTCCTTCACAGTTGCAACACCTAATAAAGAGAAAATATTATTTTGTGCATCTCTGTGCATGTGCTTGCAGTTCGAGATAGAGGAGAGTATACATTAAGCAGAGTGAAAGAGACGGTGACGAGCTTAATTTGAATATTCAATCACTCTAACCCACTTGTACTGAATTCCGGATCCAGGTCCAAACTGGCCAGGTCGGCTAGTCGGCAATCGCCGAGGGCCCCTTACTCAAAAGGGTACCTTACAAAGGTCACATGTTCTCTCGTCACATTTTACTAGCTTCATGGTCTTCACGATAAAATAAGTGTGTTTACTAATGATTGATGATACATCATAATACTCGACTTACCGAGCAATTCAAAAGTTATAAAAATTTTTGAAGTGAAAATATAATAAAAATATAGAATATATTTGATACTTAATATAAAACGGTGGAGGGTTACTTTAATTTTTTTCTAATACTTTTCATTTGTATATATTTTCATTCCGAATAACAATTATATATTTTCTATTACACTGTTTTATTTCTTTTTTGAAAACCAGTATAAAAAGGTGTGATACTCTATCTAGTGGTAATACCTACCGCTAATATCGTTTATAAGCGGTATTTTACCTACCGCTAGATGGCATAGCGCGCTCAAAGCTCTACTCAAACTTTTCAAATTTAACAAAAAAAAAAAGTTGTTTTTTTTTTTTTTTTTTAATTTCATCAAAAAATGTCATCCACTGCAAGGTTACACTAATTTAAAACTCAACCTGTAGATACAGGCTTTAGAAGCCCCATTAGATGTGCATAAGCGCCGTTTGTTACTTTAGCTGTGTGGAACTTAACCTGTTGTTCTTCAATGTTCTATTTATTTGCTTTAGTGACATTGTAATTAATTTTTATTTGTACAAGCATTAAACAAACAAATAAATAAATAAATAAAAAAGACGCTTATATTTAAAAAAAAAAAACAAGCCTAACCTACTTAGTTTCCTCTATAACCCTATGATAAGCTAAAAACAATGAAAAGAGGTGCCATCTCGTTCTAATACATTAAATGTGCTCGCTGTCACGCTGGTTTAAAAAATACTAATTTATAAATAAAACATAATTTCTGTTTATATTTTAAGATACTCACCATTTTCGTAAAGGCGTACAGCCTCCGCCGTATACGGAATCAGCAATCGGTTCACGACGAATCCGGGTGTGTCTTTGCAAGTAATGCAAACTTTCCCTATAGCTGCGCCCCACTCCATCATCGATTGGTAAGTCTTCTCCGACGTCTCCGGGATCCGCACCACCTCCAGCAGTTTCATCATGGGGACCGGATTGAAGAAATGCAGACCGCCGAATCTATCCTTGCGTTGAACGCGCGCCGCTATTTCCCCGATCGGCAGGGATGATGTGTTTGAAGCAAAGATTGTCGACTCGGCTGCAATCTAAATATATTTTTTTATTGTTAAATATATTTTTTTAAAAACGGTTGTCACCTCAAAACTTTCCCTGCAAGTAGACAAGGTCTGATTTCATCTGAATATCAATTTCATAAATAAAATCGATGAGCGCCTTCCTTGGACAGCGGACAAACCCGTTTGGGTTCCGTTACTTAGCCGTCTCGGGCGGCGCGGTTTGTTTCTCGGCTGCCTCGGCCGTTTTGTCGTTATTATTTGATTAACATGTATGGGAGAATTTAAATATGTGTTGGTTGTATATGATTTATTCCAACTAACATTTCACAATGTGATTTCGGCCCAACAAGGCATGTGTACAAAATTTCAAGTCATTAAATCCAATATTTTGAGATTGAAAAATGACTAGTGCGCCCCTGCGGACGATTTCAACCACAACCTTTTCAACTCTTACCATCACCAAATGATGTCTGAATGCCAATTTTTAGCTCAATTGGATGTAGCGTTTGGGCGCTATCGTGGTGGAATACACACACAGACATTAATCTGGAAATGGTCTTAATCGTCTCAGGGGGGGGGGGGGGTCAAAATGTATATGTATATCATTTATGTGTATGTATATGTATAAATTTTTTGCGCATTCACAATACTTTCCCTCCTGGTCGGTTGGGAGCTCATGGGCCCAGTGCAATTGTGCCATTATGACCCAGGTGTTAGGGTCGGCCGGGTAGGACTGCGCCTGCGGGCCAGTTTCCCTGGGAATCGTGGTTCGGGCGCTCCTGGACGGTGTGCGGCGTAGCCAATCGACAGATAGCCAGGGGAGTCTGGAAACAGCTTTGTTTCCTATAGAGCGGGGGTGGTTGCTAACCTTGAGGAAGCCACTCTTGAAACAACCATTCGGCTACCCGATACCGGCTAAACAGCCGGGCAAAGGAGGCCGTGGGCCGTGATAGATTTGGAAGATCAGGATCCTTTCATTGAACGAGGGCAACCAAAATACTGGGCAAAAAAATGAAACGAAGATCAACTGTAATTACAATAAAATGGTAAGACGAGACTTGAAACCTGAGAATTTTTCACTAATCATTAGGCAGTATTTAATGAAACGTATCTGAGCCTACCTTAGTGCGGACGTCTCGAGCGATCCAGTTAGGTTAGGTTTAATTAATTTGAATGTAACTATGAGTTTTGAGAAATAAAGAATTAGAATTCGAAATCGGGTTGAAATCGCTAATAAAAACATAATAATATCCAATAAACCGAATGTGTAATTGTCTTAATTTCCAAGTTTTCAGTAATCTAATTGAGCATACTTACTTTATCAATCTTTTCAAACATATCCTGCTTAATTGTCAAATTTTCGATGATTGCTTCGATGACTAAATCTGTGTCTTAAACCGCCTCTTCCAAATTCGTTGAAGTGTGCACTCTTGCCATTGCTTTAAAGACAAAATCATCTATACTGTCTTTTTTGTCTTTGTGAAGCTTCTTCGCGACTCGCAGCAAACTGTTTTGTATAGACATTTTCGATTTTTTTAATAGATCTTCGCTGACGTCGACCAGTCACTTTTTGACCGGCTTGCGCTGTGACCTGGGCTATCCCAGATCCCATCAGCCCCCCACCAATAACTGTCACCCTTTTGATTGCATTCTGCATTCTAGCAGAAGTGGAGAAACTCCTTAAAAGCACAGAAGATTGATTCATGACGACCCAACCTGTTAGATTCCAAGCACTGAATGACACTAATAACCAAAGAAGTTGATAACATTATTTATTATTCTCAAACTGGTTTTTGCCCTTGAAATTACTTTTTTATTGCATCATCGTTTAGCAAGTGGATGTCTAATATTGATTTAATGATAGATATTAAAAAATAGATGAAATTATATTGATATGCTTTGTAAATTATTCTTGGTGCTTCCAGTTTAAAAATAACCTGGTCATGGTTGCATTCAATGCTTCCAAGCATGTTATAAGTGGTTATAAGCATGTTAATCTAATGATCTACAAGCCCGCGTAGACTTCCACTAAAAGTTCCTTGCTGGAATCAGCCAGAATAGCACTGGTCTGGGATATGGCAGTACAACCATGAGCTATGTGTACCTGAAGAAGTCTCTCTTGCAAGGAGATTACGACTTGTGCTGTTGGCCTTCAAAGCCAGAATGACTGGACAACAATTAGTGACTTGCATTTCTCCTTCAATGCACTGGAAGGTAATGTGTCACTAAACGCCAGAGATGCTGAAATGTTATTTAAATGCCTTTCAGCATACACTTCCAGACCCCAGTAACCTCACTCGTTGGTGCTGTGCAATATCCCTTGCACAGCTAGACATAATCTAACTGGCTGCAAGGTAGCCTTAGATCAAGGACGGTACGCTTACCGCCAAGTCCTTGCTGTTATTTGCGAGGTAATTAGCATCAGTGGCTTGTGCCAACGAAGGTCTGAAAACATCCTCCAAACCCCAATACAGTTTGTGCGAGATGGCTCTAAAGGCAACAAACTACAAAACTTTTCTCAATAATCGAAAAAGCTTCAGATTGAATGCTAGAGGTCGATTTGGTCTCTGAGCAGTATAAATTCCCTGAAAGTCTTGGATCCACATCCCATTATAACTCTTTACTCCTTATCTCGGACGATGGTCCTTATTGTTTATTATAAGGTAGCAAAATAAAAAAATCGGTTGTCTGTAAAGTCCGTTTACTGACGATAGTTGAACTTGACAATGTCATTTTTTATTTTATTTTATTTATTGTGTTTATTCACTTATTACTAATCAACATAACAGTAAAACCAAGGCATTGAGAAGTAAAATTAATAGAGATATTACTATAACTATACAAATAGAATGACACTTATAATACTAGCTATCATGTAAGAATAAATAATTAATAGCTTGCAATTTAAACAAGTGAGGGTTGGCGGTAAAAATATCAAAATCTGGTGCCATCGAGTGAATTTCATTTAAGCGCCGCAAAGCACGCGCCAACAAGTTCCACCTCGTAAGGTTAGTGCGCGAGAACGGCTCCTCGAAAAGATGGTGCGATCGAGCACGGAGATAATTATTTGGTATGAATAGATCCACCTTGGCTAGTAAGCTAGGGTTATCAGTTTTACCACGAATTAGATTGAAAACATAGGACATGGTCAGCATTTCTCTTCTGAGACAGAGAGAATTATAGCCAACCATTCCTGTGATAAATGCAGTCGGATACAAAAATGGATAATATCCGTACTGCTTGAAGTACAGAAATCTCACAAAACACTTCTGTACCTTTTCCAGCATGAGGGTATAAGTATCTTCATGTGGATTCCAAATAGCTACATTCGTTTCCATGCGACTTCTAACAATCGAGTTGTACAACGTGCGCATAACCCGAATATGATTAAAGTGCTTGGATTGCCGTATCACAAACCCTAGAAGCTTGTAAGAAGTTGTTGATAGTTGGTATTAACTGTTCCATGGGAATCAAATACCTCAAAAGACCATGAGTAGGTACAAATTATATAAATATTATAACCTCACAAATGCCATCACCCGGAACGGCTTCACTATTCACTTTCATGCGGTGGAAGTTGGCGCTCGTGGCCTGCCAGCAAAATTTCTGCTTCGCATCTTTAAAGATCTTGGTCTCTCCAGGAAAATAATCAACTCCTTCCTAGAAACAATATCTGAAGCTGCGATTTCCATATCTGAAATTCTATGGCTTCGAAGGGGGAGTGAATGGGTGGTAAGGTGAGCGCTCACATGTAGTAAGACAGCTGTCCTAAACCTACGACAGCCGGTCGTTAGTCCGGAGTCCACCGCTCACCCCCAGAAGTGTAATAATAGTATTATGATGGGCCCCGACTCTGGTCGGTGAATTCCATGGCAGCTCCGTTTGTATTTTATTTATTTGACCCATTCAGACTTAAACAGCGAGCGATCGAGACATATAAGTTTGAGAATGAATGGTTTCTTATCTGTCGAGAATAATCTGCAATGCTGATAAAAATGAATTATTCAACTGATTAACTACTTAGCAATGTACATTGAACTTTGAAATGATTTTTGTAGCAGTGCCGCTGTACAGATAAAAATATGATAAAATGAAAAGTGGTATTTATAAATTTTTATTGTATAAATTTTTATTATATACATTTTTATTATATAAATTTTTATTATATAATTTTTTCTTACATATTTTTTTATTATATAAATTTCCATTAAAGTTTATATAATAAAAATCATAAGTCCATTAAAATTAGATTAATATTACAAGTAGGTACCTACTATAAAATTAGATTGGTCGGCTGTTGGGTAAATCACTGGTTTTATTTTTCCAGCCCACCAATCGACGTAGAGGGAAAGTATTGTGAATGCACATTTTTTTCGGAGATGGTGATGGATACATTAATTTTGAGCTTCCCTGAGATGATTAAGACTATTTCCAGATGAAAGTCTGTCTGTATTCCTCCATGACAGTGCCGAAACGATTAATCCGACCGGGCTGAAATTTGGCATGCAGGCGTCATTTGGTCATGGCAAGAGTTGAAATGGTTGTGGTTGAGATCGGTCCACCATGGGATCTAATAATACGAAAATAATAGAAGTAATAATAAATACGCACGTAATAATGCAGGTAATACGCCGTAAAACAAAATAGGGTACGCACATAAAACACTGCGCACTGCCACAAACTTCGGTAGAGTTTGGCGAGGCTTTAGTTAATATAAACATTAGCCATGTGTTTTTGTCGTGAAATCATAGGATCAATTATCCTGTACAAAAATTTCAAGACTATGGAAACGATCATTGCTCTGATTTTCAGTCTTGAATGTTTTGTTCTGTTTGTATTTTTTTTGTCTAACTTCTAAATCCTGCCAGATGCATTCTGCGACTTTTTTAAGTAGCCAGACTTCTTTCAAACGATAATCTGTGATAATAACAATTTGTATTATAGGGTTTAAACCTGTAAAAATATTTTACAGTAAAGTCTTTACCCTAAATCATATTGATTTATTCCGTTTTTGTAATTGTTGAAATATTCCCGCCAGACTAGCTTCGTTCAACTGTAAATATTCCAGATTGCTTTTTTTGTGCATTTAATGATCGACATCAGAGACTGCTTGGAGCAGCAACATCGGGCATCGCGGAAACAGAGCCAGGGATGTCGCCAGGCAAAAGCCGTGATGGAGCAACCACTTCAAAAGAAAACCAAGGCCCTCTTGACATGAGCAAGAAGAACCTTAGAACCACTATCGGTCTCCTTATCGGACACACGATCCTTAAAGCAGATCTATTCAACCTTGGCTTGACCGAAAGCAAGGACTGCCGAATATGTGGCGAAGAACCTGAAGACAGCATACACATCATTGGTCGCTGCCCAGGCTTTGCCGCAAAAAGACACAGTTTACTGGGACGAGCCTTTTTTGAACCCAGCGATCTACCCAACTCTAAGGCCAGTGATCTGCTTGGCCTGGTAGGTATTACCGGGCTACTAGCTGACCACTGACCCAACCACAAAGTGGGTAGTTACAAACGATCTTATATATCCAGGTGACATCAAGGACTGGAAACTAGCCACCCACTCCGTTTACTACTACTACTGATCGACACTAGTGGATGGAAAAGATTTATAACTGGGAAAATAGGTACAATTTGAATACACCCACCCACCGCATAATCCTCGCCAGACTAATTATAATTGTATTCATATACAAAATTTCGTTTCTGTGCTGTTGTCCGTTGAGGAGTCTCCTTGTTGAAAGCCAACCCTGGGTGCTGCCCTGTCGTGGTTAAACTTAGAACGGGCTATCATAATTAAACGCGTATACAAAATTTCCCTTATGTGCTGTTAACTGTTGAGGAGTTCCTTCGTTGGAAGCCAACCCTGGGTGCAGCAGCCCTATCGTGGTGAAACTTAGAACGGTCTATCATAATTGAACGCGTATACAAAATTTCGTTTATGTGTTGTTGACCGTTAAGGAGTCCCCTTGTTGGAAGCCAACCCTGGGTGCAGCAGCCCTGTCGCAGTAAAACTTAGAAGGGGCTATCATAATTGAATGCGTACATAAAAATTTCTTTCTGTGCTGTTGACCGTTGAGGATTCCGCTTTTTGGGAGCCAACCCTGGGTGCAGCAGCTATGTCATGGAGAAATTTAGAACGGGCTATCATAATTGAATGCGTATACAAAATTATGTGTCTATGCTGTTGACTGTGGAAGAGTAGCCTCATCGGGAGCCGATCCTGGGTGTAGGAATCAGGTTAAGCTCACCATAAAAATTCATTGTCATCGGAACTGAACCAACATGTAAACTTTCAACTTCATAGGATAAGAGAAAGTGGTTCTAAATCAGCTTGCAAGATTTGCCCTAAAACAACTAACCAACTATCAAACATTGCAAGGTAAATAAAAGCTTGTAAAAATGTAATACACTTTAAAGTCTGTAGGTAGCATTAAAATAGTGCACGCGTTCAAACTATGAATTTTTATTTACATGCTTTACGTAACCAAATAAACATTTAACCTATCAAATGGTCAAAGTGTTCGCCGTTATCTGCTCTTCTTATCACGCTGTCGCATTTCGAAATCTAAAATCGTTGAGTCAATAATACCATGTTGTAATTCTACGTTCTGGTATCTTCTCTTTAAAATCTCCTCCTTCATTAGACCCCATAAAACACCGAGGTCAGTATAATCCGAAGACTGAGATGGCCATGAAATTACATCATTAGTTCCGATCCAATTTCTGCCAGATTTATAGTTTAGGTATTCTTGAGTTCAGTTTCTGTTATGCCGCAATTTTGCTGTAAAATCAGTTTTAATAGTAATAATTCAATGAAATATTTGTCCATGTTATCTAAAAGCATTGATTTTATAGTGTAATCTAAAAGGTTTCGATTCGACATACTTTAAAAGTTTATTCTATATTTAACATCATCTACCTACGTAAATTCTATCGGTCAGTTAAGGACGTATCCAGGGAGGGGAACACAGGAGACGCGTCCCCCACCTTTTTTTTTGTAATAATAAAGTCGAGAAAAATTGAGAATCAGGCAGAATCTGCGACCTTTGTACCACGTATCTATCCCCCTGAAATCCAGCGTATTTTTGTTTCATGGGCAAATTTAAGTTTGGTGGGTACCGCGCCGGTTATTTTAATGAATGTCCCCCCCCTCGAAACTGAAGATATGTCACTTGAGTCCTTTTTGTAAGGGATAAATAAAATAAATTTGAGTAGCTTATAATAACTTTAGGTAAATGTTGCAATATAAAGATTTGTTTCTAATTGTTGCTGCCTGTTGTTGCTTACTTGATTTTGATTTATAAGTTTAATAATTTGTGAATGTTACGCCTCCCTTTGAATGGCGCCCAGGACTCAAGCTCTACCTTCCCTACCCGAGGTACTCCAGTACTTAAATGTGATGATTAGAGAATTTTCCAATCTTCTGGGCAGAAAGCGCTGAATCAACATCATCGTGAAACGATAAGACGACCATGACGGTACCGAAATTAGTCTGTATCAAAACCCATTTTTAAACAAAATACAACACCAGGATAAAGGTGTTGCGAATCCCGTAGTAAAAACATTGCAGCAAGCACCCGGCGGCACGTTTCGCAAATAAAAATGGAAGCTGGTATCGACAGATATCATTATATATCAGATTTCAGATTTTTCATATATCAGATATCAGATTTTTCATTATTTCAAAGTATTTAAGACTTTTACATTATTTGAGTTTACATTATTTGAGTTTAATGCAGCAATGTGCACCAGAGTGCTTTAAAACTAGTTTTTTCAAAAAAAGATTGGCAATTTGGAGTTTCTAGGTCATATTTAGCTAATTAAAAGTGAGAGACTTCAATTAATTACTTCGAGTGTAGGTAGTTTGATATATTTTTGTAATTACTATTTTTGCTGTAATCATTTTGCTACTCTCTTATGTTATATCTAAATACATTTTAATTTGATGAAAAAAATACGAAACAAAATTCAAATTGTTATATTCAGTCGTTTACAATTTAGAATTGTACTTATACCACCCTTCTCCACTTTTGACGCCGAGTTTTCCCTCCTTCACCATTTTTTTGAGGGTTTCAGACGGTTGGTATAGGGGATTGCTGGGATCTTTCTGGTGCCAACCGTTTATAACGAATAAGGCGGTATCCACACCGGTGTAGTCCATAAGTTCGAAAGGTCCCATCGGGTAGCCGGCGCCGAGTTTCATCGCTATGTCTATGTCCTTCACAGTCGCAACACCTAATAAAGAGAAAATATTATTTTGTTCATCTCTGCGCATGCAATTACCGTCCGAGATGGAGTCCAAGTATAAGTTAAGCAGGGATTTCGAGTACCATATTGGATTTCCCCCATTTTTAACCTACAATGATAATATATATTATTTAAATTATTTTCACCTGTTTGCTAACCTTTGGGGTAGGGAAAATAAAAAAATTCACATACGCATTACATGCACAAGGACTCATTGCTCTCTCCTCCCAATTTACTAGCTTCATGGTCTTAGCACAACTTAATGTGTGTTTCCTAATGAATATTTGTAATATTTAAGTAAGTAAAATAAGTTGTAAGTTAAATATTACAATGAATACATTGTAATATTTAACTTACCAAGCAACTTCAAATATTATCTAAATTTTTTAATTGATGCAAAAAATATGCGTAGGTACATTAAAAAAGAAGCATAGCTAGTTGCCCTATAACCCTATGTCACTAACTTAAAATGAATCTTTGTTCATATATTAGTAACCCACCATTTTCGTAAAGGCGTACAGCCTCCGCCGTATACGGAATCAGCAATCGGTTCACGACGAATCCGGGTGTGTCTTTGCAAGTTATGCAAACTTTCCCTACTGCTGCGCCCCACTCCATCATCGATCGGTAAGTCTTCTCCGACGTCTCCGGGATCCGCACCACCTCCAGCAGTTTCATCACGGGGACCGGATTAAAGAAATGCAGACCGCCGAATCTATCTTTGCGTTGAACGCGAGCCGCTATTTCCCCGATCGGCAGGGATGATGTGTTTGAAGCAAAGATTGTCGCCTCGGCTGCAATCTAAAAATATTGTTGTTTTGTTGTTGAATAGGATAATAAATTATATAAAAAAACACATGGTGGTAGTAGGAATAAAGTGTAAGTAGCAATAAAGTGTAAGTTATGGTGGAATAAAAAACGGAAAACATATATATAGATGAACGCTGAACACAATCCTTTTTTGTTGGTCAGTCGTGTAAAAATCATGGAATTGTAATTCCAAGGAGAAAAAGTTTAATAAACTTGTTGATTCTACTAATAGTATAATTTTTGTTTACAAGATAGTCTGCTTAAAAGGTGGTTTGTTTATCCTGTTTTGTTTATTTCCTTGTCTATTCTACACGGTCATCAGAGAACTATATGGTAATCACTAATCAGAATGTTTGACGTCCCAAAGGTGGCCCAAAAAGTGTAAAGGAGACCCTGAGATTTCGACGGCCTAAGGGCCCTCTACAGGGGTTATCCGGCACTGCACTTATTTATAGACATAGAGCAAAGATCGGTTAATATTTCGGGTCAACAAAAAATAAAAATTACGTACAAAAAGAAGGTTATTTTAAATTCACTTTTATTTTAAATTCACCAGATTATTTCTAATAAAAACTAACTTAACCTATCGCCATAGAGGTGTTTACATATTATTTTTAAAAAAAACCAACAACCTACTGAAATTTATGGGTTCGACGCTTCTCTGAATCCCTATATCTCGCTTATTTATTGAAACCGAATAAAGATTATTGAAGATTCTTAATCAGTGTGTTGAATATAGTCGGGCGACGTTAAAAAATCAACAATGTAGAACAGGTTCCCATAATGCAGTAATACCCAATGTACTTACATTATCAATCTTTTCGAACATATCTTGCTTAATCTTCAAATTCTCGATGATTGCTTCGATTACTAAATCGGTGTCTTTAACCGCCTCTTCCAAATTCGTCGAAGTGTGCACTCTCGCCATTGCACTAGAGACAAAGTGATCTATACTGTCCTTTTGATCTTTGTGAGGCTTCTCGGCGACTCGCAGTAAACTGTTTTGTATAGACATTTTAGATTTGCTTAATAGATCTTCGTTGACGTCGACCAGAGTCACTTTCTGACCGGCTTGCGCTGTGACCTGGGCTATCCCAGATCCCATCAGCCCCCCACCAATAACTGTAACCCTTTTGATTGCGTTCTGCATTCTAGCAGAAGTAGAGAAACTCCTTAAAACCACAGAAGATTGATTCATGTCGACCCAACCTGTCAGATTTGTGACACGGAATCACCACGGAATGACATTTATAAACAAACCAGTTGATAAAAAAGGTGTTATTCCAAAACCGGTTTTTGCTCTTAAAATTACTTTTTTATTGCTTCTTCATGTAGAAATTGGATCCCTAATATTGATTTCATGCATATTAAAATAAAAGGTCATATAATTTTATAAATTTTAATAACTGTTGTTTTTTTTTGAGCAAATTTTTAGGTGGTAAATTTTAGAAAAAAATAAGAGGGAACAGCTTGGTGTGTCCAGTTGTAACAAAAATGACTTTTTGTGTATTTGGGAACGTTATTTCTATGGTTTTTTTTTAGATTTTCAGAATTATTCCTCTGGTTCTGTTTAATAATGATACTTTCTTCCACCTTTCTTCAAAACGAAATTTCCAACCTATAAAAACATTTGACAGTTCGACTGTTGAATCATATTATCGGACGCGACCGTAAGCCGCGGCTTAAGGGGCGAACACACTCTCGGACGCGTCCGCTGCCGCGGCTTATGGGCGCGATCTGTGTAATTAATTTCTATTGAGCCGTGCACATTATCGGACGTCAGTCGTGGACGCGACCTCGAGGCTTCGGACGTCCGATAGAGATTGGCAAGCCACGTCCTAAAAGACTGCATACTGTCCATAAGCCGCGGCAGCGGACGCGTCCGAGAGTGTGTTCGCCCGTTTACGGACGTGTCCGATAATATGATTGCCCCTAATAAAGGGGCGAACACACTATCGGACGCGTCCGTTAGCCGCGGCTTATGGGCGCAATCTGTGTAATGAATTTCTATTGAGCCGTGCACATTTCGGACGTCAGTCGCGGACGCGACCGCTTCGGACGTCCGATAGAGAGTCCCAAACGACTGTGCATACCGTCCATAAGCCGGGGCAGCGGACGCGTCTGATAGTGTGTTCGCCCCTTAAGTCTGTGCTGTTATGTCGGGGGGGGGGGGGGGGCGCCAGTTTTGCATGCGGCAATTTTGCACAAATGTCACTTTTGACAGGTCCAAATTTGTTGAGGGCAGATTTGCAGGAGGCAACCTTGCAGCATTGATTTTATAGTGTAATAAAATCAATGCTTGCAGGAAGCAACCTTGCAGGCGGCAAACTTCAGTACAGTTTTTAAGTTTTTCTGTTAGGTTAGGTTAGGTTTTTCTTTCCCTAAAATCGAAGTGACATTAATTACCGGCATCCTTGTAGTGGATGACTTTTATACATCAAACTAAACATTAAAAAAAATGTTTTAAGTTTTTCTGTTAGGTTAGGTTAGTTCATTTTGACATTTGCAAAACTGCCTTCTGCAAGATTGCCTTCTGCAAAACTGCCGCCTGCAAGAATGCCGTCTGCAAGAGTGCCGTCTGCAAATTTGCCTTCTGCAAGTTTGATGGGACCCATTGACTCAGTAGGTAGATAACCTATTTCGCAGTTTTGTTTTCATGGTATTTCCTTTCGCGAGAATATGCACTCGCGTCCGTAAGCGGCGGCTTACGGACGCGACTGAACAGTATACTCAGTCGTTTGGGACGCGGCTCGCAGATCTCTATCGGACGTCCGAAGCGTCAAGGTCACGTCCGCGACTGACGTCCGATAATGTGCACAACTCAATAGAAATTCATTAGGTACAGAGATAAACTTTCAGTCACGTCCATAAGCCGCGGCTGACGGACGCGTCCGATAATATGTTTGCCCTTATGAAACGCAAAATATGGACACTTATAAAAGTAGTAGCAATGGACACCTACGTATAAACGCGATTATCGTATTACAAATGTGGTATACTGACACTGTATATTTTGCCACCTAGACTGGCAGCCCAGACGTGTTGTCAACATTTCACTTGTCACTTTGGTGAATCGGTTAGTTTGGTTTCCGTGTAATTTTATTGTAAATTCAAGTGCCATATAGTAAAAAGAAGTGAAGTATGGTTAGCCGAGGACGTATTTTAGTTGAACTTGCATGTGAGGAATCGGGGACTGGTAAATATCTAAATAAATTACTGTACATAACCTTCAAATATTATGTTTGTTGTAATTCTTTATTTTTACCACGCTACTGCAATATTTGTAACTTTTAGATCATAATAATGAAGAATTACCTCATGAAAAAGTAGTACAACATCCTATGGATGTCATACGAATCACAACAGTTCATTAGTCTGAGGCTTCAGAATGTACAAGCAATATTTTTTCAAGTCATCTACACAAAGTCCAGTACCCGGTTGTCATCAATTTATTACAGGTATTTAAAGTAAAGTAAAGTAACTAATTACACATAATACTCGCACTGCAATTTGAAATCGAATCTTTGTTTTCATAATTTACCAGATTTAATTCACGAATAAAAAAGAGCATTTTTTTCTGCAGTGCGGTGTTAACCTTAGATAACCTAGGTCATGAAATATTTAGACTGTCGAAACAATTGACATTGCAGTTGATTGGTATTTTGGAGCCTCATGTGGCTGCACCAACTAGAAGTTCTGCGTTAGACATTTCTACAAACGTATGTGCCATTTTCCCATTTCTAATCGAAGGTTTCATTTAATGTTCACGACGTTGCTAAGCGATAGTGGGACGGTGTCGACCACAACTGGCGAACCCGTCACCCCAGGTTGGTATAACGAAATGTGATTGTTCGTTTTGCCGTGGGATGAGCGTAGAAGACTTAGAGACAATAAAAATCTACTGTTAGGTTAATTAACCATTAGGATATCTCCGACCTCCATTACATTACATTACATTTTCGTCGTGTCCCATTGACGGCTAAAGACCGCTCTTGGACGTGTCAAAATAATTGGGTTATGTAGTAAGTTTCGTTACTACTCTTTACTGAACATACATAGGTAGTCAAGAATTAACTACTAGATTGTCAAACTATAAATATAAATAATCAAAATAGAAGCCTAATATTTGAAGTAGTTAGTAATTCGAAAAGATACGTAGTATCTGCGCTCCTCTCCCTAGTGTAGTAGTGATCGGTGTATACCGAATCTATCGCAAACCACGGCATCCTTTGACTGGCTTTCACCCGGGATCGGGTAGCCAAATGGTTGTTTCAAGAGCAGCTGCCACTAGGTAAACAACCGCCCCCGCTCTATAGGAAACAATACTATTTCCAGACTCCCCCGACTCTCACTCGGAATGCACAATCGATTGGCTGACACCGCAAGGTGCGCAAATCGTTCAGGAGCGCCCGAAAATTGAGTCCTAAGGAAAACTGGACTGGAATATTTTTTCTAGAAAGGAGTTGATTATTTTCCTGGAGAGACCAAGATCTTTAAAAAGGTGAAACAAAGATTTAGCTGGCAGGCCACAAGCGCCTACTTTCACCGCGTGAAGGTGAACAGTGAAGCCGTTCCAAGTACAAGTTAGAAATGCCGAGTTTTTTTCACTTTTTCGACTTTCTCATATCTTATATATAAAATTGAATCGCCGTGCGTTAGTCTCGCAGGATCTCGAAAATGACTAGACCAATTTGAATTATTATTTTTTTATTTTGTTTGCTGACTCAGGGGTGGTTTACGAAAAAAAAGATTTAGGAAAAATTAAAAGAAACAACTGAAAATCGAAAAAATCGAAATTGGTCATTTTGGGAAATGGGCCACTTTCAATAGATGGCGTTCGCGGCGATCCTATTGTTTGACAGCTGCGCCATCCATAAATGTTATTCATTCCGTGCGATTGTGTAAAATTTCAAAAAGTCGCAAAGTCAAAAAGGTAAAAAAGTCAAAAAGAGTCGAAAAAGTCAAAAAAGTCAAAAATGCCCAAAAAGTAAAAAAGTCGAAAAACTTGAAAACGTCGAAAAAGTCGAAAAAGTCAAAAAAGCATTTATATTTCATCACGTAAATTAAATACATTGAATTTATTTTAATTACAAACGACTTTCATTTAATCAGCAAACGAAACTCAAACCGTAGGTACATGTTTCGGCCACATTATAGATTTCAATGAATTGGATTTGAAAGGTTGATTAGGATAAATAAACGCTTATGAAGAGTTACAATCAAATCGATTTTAGGTGGTACGAAGTTCACCGGGTCATCTAGTTTATTCATAATATTTAATTGTTTTGCAAAATGAGATTTCAATATTCTATATACGAAATTTCAATGCGATCATTGCACAGTTATTCTTTTTATGATTGCTATAGCAGTTATAGTACTTTTTGTCGAGCGCGGCGATATTGCAAGAAATTCCAATAAATTACCGCGGTCTGCCATGAAATTATACCGCTACTCGAAGAGTTAATTTTATTTATATTGCAGTAAGGTAGTTTTTTTGTTGAATTCTTATTATTATTATAATTTCTATGACGATGATTTCAGGTGCTCTTTGCTTTGAATTTCTTTGGAAGGGGAATTTACCAAACGCTCGTCCAGACGGGAAACAATATGAATTTGGCTATTTCACAGTCATCGGTTTCAAGAGCGATTACTGAGGTAGTTGTGGCTCTCAATTGTCCTGAAATTTTTAATCAGTGGATTTAATTTCCTGCAAATATGGCTAAATTGGACAACATTTGTACAAATAACAGTATGTACAAAAAAAAATGTATTTATTTTTTATATCTTCCATAAAATTTGTACATATGAAATCGGTCTAGAGCGGGAGGTCACTGACAAAACATTTCTCAGGAGAGTCATGTGAAATATTTTGAAAGGAAAATAATTAGTGTATTTTTATTTTATAAAACGCAGACTCATTGGAATTCTTGGAATGAAACATTTCAGGTTTGTCCTATTTGTCCTATTTGTTTGATAAATAAATAAATAAAATATGGGGCTTTCTAAATATTTCATTTATGTATTTATCAAACAAATAGGAGTCTCACCTAAAATGTTTCTCGTAAGACATTTAAGATGTACTTAGTGACTTTCTTACTATACACTGTTAAAGTATGCTATGTCAAATCTCGCTCTTACCAGCGCTATATCGTATCCGACTGTCTCGCATGCAACTGAAAATACATGCAGTGTTATATGGGAACAGCCTAAATCATCGCTTTGTTGACTACTGCAACAATAAATCATTAAGTGCATGACGACAGAGTTTGACCTAAAGTATGAGCAAACATCATAATAGTATTATAATGATTTGTTACTTTTATATATAGCCATTATTTTGACAATGATTTCTTGATTTTCATAATTTTGCACAAATGGCATAATGTATTGAATTTATGCAACAATAAATCATTAAATGTATGACTATAGAGTTTGAGCTAAAGTACGAGTAATGATAAAGATAAAAAAGATAAAAAGTATTTATTTCCAATACAACCATACAATTGTGTAGGAATGACAGTAATTAATCTTAAACTAGTTACTCAATTTGGACAAGAGATGATATACAATATATAGCTTTAAACTTACCAATTTACAAAAACATAGACTATATGATAACAGTTTACAACAAAACAATATGTATTGGATTAAATGGGTAGATACGATGCTATGTATTTTCAAAATATTTTAAGAAGTCGTTATGAGCATACATGTTGATTTTAAGCAGATAGACTCGGATGGATCTCTTGAAAATATCGATGTTTTTAATTGCTTTTAATCTTTCGGGCAATTTATTGAAAACTTTGAGGCCTAAGTATCGACTAGTCGCCTGGAACTTGGCAGTACGTGCTACGAACGGTTGGAAATACAGGGTTTTATTCCTGGTGTCATGCCGATGTACTTTCTCGTGGGATATGGCCGAGCTCTTATTGCAATAGAATTCGCAAAGAGCTTCTTGAGCAAAAATCGCATGTACGGTCAATATCCCTAGTTTTTGGAAGTGTTCACGACATGACTGCCGTGGACCAATATCTACTGTCGCACGTATGGCTCTTTTCTGGAGAGTGAATACACTGTTGATGTGCGCTGCATTACCCCATAAAAGAATACCATAGCGCAGGTGTGACTCAACTAGCGCGTAATAGGCCGATATTACTTCAGTTCTCTCCAAACAATTTCTGATGCTTAATAGAGCATAGATATAATACTATTAAAAACATCATAATAGTATTATAATGATTTGTTACTTTTATAGATAGATATTTTGACATACTGATTTGTTGATTTTCATAATTTTGCACAAATGGCATAATGCACAGAATTTTCCATAAAAATGTCTGTTAGTGACTTTATGGCCAGAAAGAAGAAATTGGGTAATAATAACAATTCCATTTGTTTCAACATGACCCATGTGTTCAGGGTCGGTCACACTCACGGGTCAACACCCATCCGACGGCCTCCACGCACGGGGTGCGAACCTGGGTAGGACTCTGGCCAGCGAACCAGTTTCCCCTGGGAATCAAACCCTCTGGCGCTCCTGGACGGTCTGCGCACCGTGCGGCGCAAGCCAATCGATTGTGGAATTCCGACTAACAGTCGGGGGAGTCTGGAAACTGTATTGTTTCCTATAGAGAGGGGGTGGTTGCGTACCTTACGGCGACTGCTCTTGAAATGACCATTGGCCATCCGATCCCGGTTCAGAGCCGGGCAAAGGACGCCTTGGTCCGCGATAGATTCGGTATATACCGTTTCACCGCTTCGTAAGGGAGAGGACCGCGCAAGCGACCTCTAACTCGGAACCAATCGAGAGACCGGAGAAATCTGGTCACAATTGGAAGTAAGGGCGCGAGTGTCTCGAGCCGCCGGGAAGTAATTCCTGGCTATCTCGCGGTAAGGAGTTGGTCTCTTACGGGTTGTGGCGTAGCTAGACGTCGGATTGTTATGTCCAAAGTCTTCTACGCTCACTGCAGGTCGATAGAACGACTAATCGTTAAAACGTCCTGTGACAACTCTTTTTTTTTCAACATGTGATTTTCTGTTCTAGACCGACGATATAAACCATATAATATTATAATGTATATACTAACCTACCAATTTATTTATATATCAATTTATATTTTAGGTGTTTCAATGAGTATGGCTTCCCTGGAGTAATTGGCTGCGTGGATTGTACCCACGTAGCAATCGTTCCACCGTCGTCGGCACCACACTTCAATTACGATGAGCGATCTTATGTGAATCGGAAAAACTACCATTCCATAAATGTTCAGTTGGTAGGTATTGTATTGTTTTAATAATTATTATTATTATTATGTATTTATGGGCATGCAACAGGTGGTTGAACTCAAATACAGATTTTATTTTTAGGGAATAGAGAATTCCAGAAAAGATGAAACCTAAAATTTATTATTCCATTTTAAAGAATACCCTTAAACTTCAGTTTATGTGTTTAACCTTTTTTACTTCTTTAAGTACCTGATGTTATTATTATTACTCAATGGACAAGCAGCTTAAGCTGTTGTGCCCATCATGTATGTTATATTATATGTATACTTGTATACATGTATAAGCATCCCATGTATATTGAAATATGCATGTGAATAATATCATCAATCACATTGATTTACATTAACTGATTATTATTATTATTATTATTATTGTTATTTATTCTGGACAGGCAGCTTTGCTGATACGTCCAGATCAGATCTTGTAAAGCTAAGCAATATTAACAATATAATATAAACAATATTAACAAGTTTTTAGGTACAAATCGAGTCTGTTTTTAAATTGATTGACAGAGATTGCACTAATCAATTCAAATGGTAGTTTATTCCACATGTCCACCACTCTATTTGGCAAAACGTTCTTAAGAGGATTAGATTAAAATTTTGTACAGTTGAGTTTTTTGTTGTGACCTCAAAGATTTGTATTGACGTTGAATTTGTAAATATTCTTCAGTGCAGGTACATCGTAATAATGCGTTAGAATTTTATATGTCTCAATCAGGTCCCCTCTTTGTCTTCTTTGTTTGAGTGTAGTAATTCCAAGTAATTTCAAGCGATCTTCATAATTCCTATTCTTCAGGCCCACTGGCATTTTGGTTGCCCTTCGCTGTACCTTTTCCAGGATATCTACATTCTATCTACACAGATTCAATCACTTCCTGTGGTAGGCGGCTCCAATCGTCCACAACTCGATTTGAGATAAAATGTAAAAGAGGCTCGCGGCCTCTACCTGACGTTAGCGGTAATTCAGTTCAAATTTATAGTGCACCAAGGAGCTCTTGGCCCATTTAGATCGCATGGGATCGGGTGGCCGACGGATAGTTTCTAAGGACAGATGATGCCTGGTCTACAACTACCAGCTGCTTAGGAAACATACGTCTCCAAACTCCAGTTATTCATCGGAGTATGCAGTCGATTGGCTTACGCCGCACGGTGCGCAAACTGCCCAGTTCCGCCTGAAGTGTTCGAATTTTGATGCATTTTGTGTACATAACCTCTAGGATATTTAATAGAATAGAATAACTTTATTGTGCTGTAAAAACATTACTTAATGAATATTACACTGGTTTTATAAAGACAATTTCGATTAAAAATATTCGAAACGTCTTTGAAATCAATGTCTTGAGGACGATATATTACGCGTTAGCTCAATCTCTGCTAATATACGGACAACTAGGCTGGGGTGGTATGGCCAAAACAAATCTGGATCCTCTGATAAAGGCCCAAAAGGCCTTGATTAGGGTTATAGCCAGGAAGCCATATCGCTACTCCAGTGACCAGCTCTACAGGGATTTTATGGTGTTGGATGCAAGACAGCTATACGTACGGCAGGTCTTGATATGCTACAGGAAAGAACTCCAACGGGACAACAGCAAGCCGACCAGTAACGCCCATAGACACGACACTAGACATAAAGACAGACATATACAACCAAAAATGAGAACGACCTTTGGACAAAGACACTATATTTACCTAGCGAAAAAACTCCATAACATATTTACCACGCAATTAGGCCAAGCTACAATCATTCAAAATGACGCTCACTACAAAAGACTGGTAACATTATGGTTGTTACACTCGACGAGGGAGCACTGTGAGTCGTTAGTAACTAACGTTATTAAATAGGTGCACAGATGACTTATATTATTATTGTTATTATTATCTCATTAGCCTCATAACTGTATTCATATATCTCCCATATATATTATATCTCATTTAATTTAATAAAGATTTTTTGTGTTATACAATATACTTTTGTAGGATTTCCCAAGATTACATAAATTACCTATACACCCGGCAGATGAACGCAGTACTAAATATCACCTCAATACAGGCTCTGCCTAGTGAGGTGATAAAATCCCGCCGAAGCCGCACCTTTAGTAAATTTCCAGGGTTCACATTTTGTATGTACGACTAAATCATGTAAAATATACTATAGGAAATTAATTCATGTAATACTAGGGATAAATAAAATAAATAAAAATAAATAAATAAATAAATTTATGCACAAATGGCGGCAATTTTAATATACTAGATAAATATTTAAAAATGCATGTGCCTAAGTCTTCTTTTAAAGCCAAAATTGATTCCTGGTTGAAACATGACGCCCAGCAAAATATCCACAAACTAATATACCCAGACATTTTCCAACATTAAATTATATCCTTGACAATTCTTATTATTTTTGTTGACTTTTTTTATTACTATTACCTACTTATTCATTCATTTTGGTTACTATTGTTAAATATTATTTGACATTTTATTTCATTTTATATAATACAATTAATTATTTTCTGTATCCTATTTGAAATATTTCCTATTATGATCATTGGTTAGTGATTATTTTATTATGCATATACAGTACATTCAATATATAAACAATTTGAAATAAATATATATTGTTATTATTTATATATTAATCCATATTTACTTATTATATTTTCAAAACAAACTTTTTTTAATGGTATATTTTACTATATGAAAATCATGCCTTTTCTATCGGGGTACTTGGGTGGCTCATACGTGTTTTCTTTTTCAAATGCAATTTTTTGAAGTTCATTTTTTTAATAAAATATGTAGAATGCAAATTTCAATAGGGAATCGGTCAAATCATAGGGATTCGAGAAGGTTTTGGCCAATCTTTTTTGGAAAAAGAATTATTCAACAAAACGTACGCCGATGGGTGGCAACACAAGGGTTAAGATGGTCATGTTGCCCCATGCGAGCATTCACCGTATTTTCCTATTACTTCCCCTTTGAAGCCATTAGAACTGAGTTGCAGAAATTGCTGAAATTTGTGTACTTTTTTAGTTTTTAATTTTGTTTGTTTCTTTTTTTAGGGGACTCTGGTAATTCGCTAAGGCCATGGCTGCTGACGCCTATTGCAAACGCAACACCAGGCACTCCACTACGTTACAACGTAGCGTTCAAAAGGACCCGAGCTACAGTTAGTTAGTTAGTTTGTCTGGGCTTTTTCCCGCACTTGGCCTCTTGATTGGGCCGTTGTTTGACCCGAGCTACAATTGAGCGTCGTAATGGGGTGCTAAAGGTGCGTTTCAGGTGCCTCCTTAATCATCGGGTCCTACACTATGAGCCAGAAAAGGCAACCAAAATCATAAATGCTCGTGCGGTACTGTATAATATGTGTATTGCTAACAATGAGCCTTTTATCGAAGACGACACAGATGTACATTTTGGTCAATTTGCCCCAACAGCAGCAGAATTGGCTGGAAATTCAGAATTTAGAAATGCCGATCTTGAAGCGGGGAGACGTCTACAAACCCGAATCGTCAATAAATATTTCCGTTAAGTTTTGTTGACGGGTGATGTATACTAAGTCCATCTCACCGATTTTTATTCTGGAGTATTTGTATTGGTGTTATTTGTAAAGAAGTACCCCTTTCGCGGACTCTAAAGGAGCACTTGCATGCATTCTACAGGTTAAAACCTAAAAATATCTATAATTAATTTTCAATATTTAGCCGAGCACGTACTAAATTTTTCATATATATTTTTTTTAATAGCTTTTCATATAAACACCTAAAGAGTGAATCGTTGTATTTTCGGAGAATTTGAGGATAACGTCTAAATAAAATGTAGTATCGTCATAAAAAAAATATATCGTGTGAATAAAAGAAAGCTAGTTTTATTTATTTAATTCTTTTATTTTGCATATTTTTTAGGTAATCTGATATATCTTAGGTACTGATTTTTCCTATCCATTTTTGCCTCCATCGCAGCATAATGTTTCTCTTTGAGCTCCACCTCTCTCTTTTTTTAGGTGGCGGTCCATTAGCGTATTCATTATGGACGACTAAGTTTAAGCCCTCAATTTCCACTTTGTCAACAACGTACTTGCGACTTAGTAAACCTGTAAAAAATAAAAGTGTTTATTAATTTTATTTAATCAATGCACAAAGATTATGTTAAATGTTACGTTTTGTGACGTTGTAGGAAGTAATCTCTGGATCTACTGAACCGATTTTGAAATTCTTTTACCAATAGAAAGCCACGTTATTTGTGAGTGTCATAGGCTATATATTGTTCTGTCTAACTTTTATATTTAAGTAACAAAAAGTAGTATTTTATATTGAAAAAATAATTTAAATCGTTAGGTCATGTTTATTGGTCATATTATCAACAATTATGAATTATTATCAAAATAAGTAAATTTAACGTCTCAAGTGTTTAAAACAAAAGACGTTTCCCTTTTACTGCATATAATTTCACTTTTACTGCATAAATGGTTAAAGAGATAAGACACTCACAAATAAGACACTCACAAGAAGACACTCACAAATAACGGTAATATAGTCAAATTAACATGCAAATACATACATACATATACAGTATAAATATAACCCTTCTTTTGACAGTAAGGAAATAAATCATAGCACTCAGTACTAACCAAACCACACTCATAATTTCATCACAAGTAAAATGTTTTACCGCCCAACGAAGTGGGCACGGGTTAGCTAGTTATCTATAATATTAAGCAGTGTAACAAGGACTTTTTGTTCTTGTTAACCAGTACATTGTGTAATGCATTCACAACAAATCGCAATAATTTATATTTTCTCTCGGAAAGATCTAAATCTAAACCTTGCTGCGCCGCTAGAGATTTTGGACTGTTCTGACATGTTTTTTCAAACGATAATGAAGACATCGTCACTGCAAAATTCAATTCCTGCAGACTGTTCATCGCCAGCAGATCTTCCAAGCAACGTTTCTTCGATTTATAGGAGATTTCCTCGAACGACTTTTTGGGTCGTCCTTTACCGTCGGTCCTGGCCACATTCTACCATCTCTTAGATATTTTAAGCTATTGCATAGCTTTTATCGCGGGCGTGCCAGCGCGGCGACCGAACGAAGAAATTTCTTAACGAAAATGAATGATTTTAAACTGACAATTACGTCTAAACGAGTACTGCTTACGATTCGAAAAAAATATATGTTAAACAAGAACATTTTCCTAATATTCTTAGCTTTGAATATTTTAGATTTTGTTTATATTACATAGTGTAATTAATTTGTGAAATTAGGTCTAACCGAAAACAAAAACGACTACTACGCACATACTATCTGGCATATTATTATGAAACCTGCACCATTTTAATGATAATTTAATTATCTATCTTTTTACCTACGAATTTTTTCGAATAATCCGTTTTTTTGCTTTATCGAATAAAAAATTCGTGCGCGGCGCTTTATCGGAAGATGTTTAAATTATTACGAATCATTTGCTACCGCAGCCGCAAATGATTCGGAATAATTTCATGTTTTCCGTTAGAGCGCAGTTATCTGATATCAGAAAAAATAAAATAAATAAATAATTATAATTGCTTAAGTTGTTAAGTCCCGTAAGTTGCTAAGTACCGCGGCAGTCCCAGAGTGCCACACGTATTTTTTTTATTAGATTTTGGAAACATAACTTCTTTTTCCAGCCACTCTGTTCTTTTGTAGAAAGAAAATGCGACATCGGGAACATTCCATGCTCTTTTTTTATTTCAGAAAAAAGTCACGCGAACGTTCTTTTAAATCAGCTTCATTGCAGCATTCCAATAACAGCATAGCCATCAAAAGTTCTAACACAGCGTTTTCCTGTAAGTTATCTTTGCAAAAAAAACCACCCATCGAACAAGTCGACACTTCGTATGCAGCAAGAACTTTCTGAAATAAAAATCCTGACAGCAAACTTGCAAAAGCTTGCAGCATATAAAAATCTACGCCGTATTTTTTTGGTATTTTTTAAAACGCGTTTAAACACGATTTTTAAAAATAAAATACATGCCATAGAAATAAATTATACATACCATCATCAATAACAGCCATAATAAATTTATTTATTTATTTATTTACATATACATTCAAATGCATGAGGACATCAGAAATTGACAATTAAAAAAATACCGTTGTATGCTTCTAAAGTTATATACACATCTGTCTGAGCCCAGGTTACATAGCGCATGCATTAAACGTAAATGATTATCTTTCTATTATGCTAAGCAAAGTGCAGCCGAGCCCGCCTTTCTAGGCACCCCTGTGTTAAGGCGAGCTCACTTCGGGAATCCCACTAGTGCCACGATTGTGTCAAAGAAAAATTTTATATAACATTTTAAAATATTTTTATTTTATCTTCTTATATATAAAAATGAATCGCCGTGCGTTAGACTGGCAAGATCTCAACAAAGACTCGACCGATTTGAATTATTATTTTATATTTTGTTTCCCTTGATTCAGGGGTGGTTTACAACAAAAAATATTTAGGAAAAATTAAAAGAAACAACTGAAAATCAAAAAATCGAAATTGGTCATTTTGGGAAATGGGCCACTTTCAATAAATGGCGTTCGCGGCGATCCTTTTTGTTTGACAGCTGTTATTCATTCCGTACGACTGTGTAAAATTTCAAAAAGTCGAAAAAGTCAAGTCAAAAAAGTCGAAAACGTCGAAAAAGTCGAAAAAGTGGGAAAAGTCGAAAATGTCAAAAAGTCAGAAAAGTCAAAAACCTCCAAAAAGTCGAAAAATGCAAAAAAGTCGAAAAAGCATTTATACGGGCTGTTATTACAGCACGGGCTTTTTTTTCTGTGGGTGAATCAGTACAACGTAGTAAGCAACTTTTGATAATTTTTTTTGGAAAAAACTGAAAAATAATATTTTTTTTTTTGAAAAAAAAAATTTTTTTTTTGAAAATTTGTTTTTTTATTTTATTTTTAAATATTATGAAAAGCTATGATCACGATGCGCTATCTAGCGGTTGGTAAAATGACGCTGATATTGTTTATTTACGACTTATTACCTACCGCTAGATGGCGCAGCACGCTCAAACGCTTCTCAAACCTTTATTTATCAGTCAACTTCTTCAAATTTTCAAATTAAAAAAAAAAAAACAAAAAATATTTTTTTTCCAAAAAAAAAATTTTTTTTTTGGTTCTTTCCTAATTTTTTTATCCAAAGGTGCTTACTACGTTATACTGATTCACCCACAGAAAAAAAAGCCCGTGCTGTAATAACACCCTGTACGTATTTCAACATGTAAATTAAAAACATTGAATTTATTTTAATTACAAACGACTTTCATTTCGAAACTCAAACCGTACATGATTCGGCCATATTATAGATTTCAATGAATTGGATTTGGAAGGTTGATTAGGATCAATAAACGCTTATGAAGAGTTACAATCAAATCAATTTTAGGTGGTACGAAGTTCACCGGGTCATTTAGTTCAAAAATAATAATAATATTTTATTTTTATTTTATTTTTTATTCCCAATATAACTAGAATACTGTACAAGTTATCACAAAAGAACCTTTCACCTCGAGCGACAATTTACAAATAATCGTGTATAATTACCCAATTTTCCAGGACGCTAAAACCCATTAACGCATAAAAGTAAAAATTCATGATTGTGCTAACTACCTATATGCCAACTAGTGTGTTAAAAAAATACTTTTCTGTGCATTTCGCACGTTATTTGTATAGGTTTCTCAGATTTTATTATTCCTTTGGGTTTCTGTCCTTCTTCTTCTTCATCATCAGAGCGCATTCGCCCACCGTTGGGCATACGCCTCTCCAATCACTCTCCATCCGGATCGGTTGTCCGTTTCCCTCATCCAGACTGGTCCAGCTGTCTCCTTGATGTCATAAGGTTGTACTGTTCATCATGATTGGAGGTATTTAGCCCGATACCCGCCACGTCGGCCACACGTCTTGGCGAGCTCCACACTTTCAGGAAAATATTTCCATTTTCCTAGGCTTGTGGCAACCTAGTCGGGTTACTTAACCGCCGAATTACACTATATTAACTAAATTTATTATTTAATTATTATTTATTGTTGAGAAAATTTCAAAATATATGTTGACACTTAGAATTTAAATTTCGAATTTAAGTTTCTGTCCTAGTAATAATGCTTTCTTTCAATGAATAATTCGTAATCTATAAATACATTTGACAGCTCCCTGTCATTCAGTATTTCAAAAAACATATATGAGTCCGTAAGTGTTGCAATAAAAATATAAAAAATTAGAATTATTCGTAAATTTTAAATAAACCATATAACAATTTATAAAATAGTTAAATTTTATTTGGTGTCTTCCTCAGTCGATCAAAATATTCTTTTCTTGCTTGCTGACTATGCTCGAGAGACGTGTTTCTTTCGCGTGCCGGCAGAACGAAGGTGTCTTAGGGATTAGTCCCTGCCAGAATCACCTAATATTATAATGTTTTAAAACTGTGTTAATACACGATAATGCACGGTGTCACACAGCGTGTATCACTCGGCGATTCTTAGATGAAGTTGGTTTGGAGACGATGGACTGGCTAGCTCTCAGTCCAGACATGAATCCCATCGAGAATTTATGAGACGAGCTGAAACGAAGAGTCGGAGCCAGAAATCCGGCAACTTCTAATATCTACGAGCTCAAGACAGCGTTATTAGAGGAATGGGATGGGATTCCTCAAGACTTGACCAAAAAAGTTAAGGAACCGCATGTGAGCTGTCATCTGGGCAAGGAGGGGTAACACTAAATATTAATTTATTTAACGTTCCTTCTCAGGTTTGCATTTTCCGTTTTAATTTAATTTTAAATATCTCCAGTTTTCTACTCCAGAACATCCATTTGACTCCCCTTTTAAATTTTATTTAATTTAAAAAAAAGACCAGAGCGGATTTTCATGATTATGGTATTAACGGACAGCTAACAAAATAGGAGTCTTAAAAAGTATATAATTGTATGGATCTACTTAGCCATTTTCGAAAAAAATAGGTTTTTTTCCGCACTGAGGGGGTGGGTCGATTTAGTTGCTCGCAAGTGTATATGGAGGCTGACCGAAACGGCTACATGTGGATCTGTCAACCACCGCAAAAGGCCGTTCGGCCTTATTGGCGCCCCAGCGGTTAACATCCGTTATAGAGAAGCATATTAGTGAAAGTCTACTGTATCTATATTAAAAATGTACAAACCCAAGGTAGCGCACATCGTTTCGTCAGTTTCGATGCACTTGGAGCTGACTTCTACATTTTGACCATTTTTATTCTTCCGCGATATACTCGAGTCCAAAGTCTTGAAGGTTCCCAAGCCTTTGGCGGTGGCCGTCACTTGCATGTTCCTCGAAACAGTAATGTGATCGCCCTTACTGTCCGAAACCTATGATTAAAATATTAAAACTAGTATATAAATAAAAATAAAATACAAACGGAGCTACCATAGAATTCACCGACCGAAGTCAGGCCCATCATATACTATTATTACACTTCTAGGGGTGAACGGTGGATTCCGGACTAACGACCGACTGTGGTAGGTTTAGGACAGCTGTCTTGCCACATGTGAGCGTCTACCTTACCACCATTCCCCCTTCAAAACCATAGAATTTGAGATGCGGAAATTACAGGTTTAGATATTTTTTCTAGGAAGAAATTGACGAAATTGAGGAATTTCGCACAAAATTCGAAAAAAAAAATTGCCTGCTTGATGTTAACATGTTAACAATGATTATGATAATGTGTTAGCGATGATTTGGATTTTTATCGAGGTTTTTACAAAATTACTTTGGTGATGATGACAAAAGGTAACCTGAAACAAAGGAAATTTCTTCAATATCAAATTAACACTGTAAGCAAAAAATTTTTGCCTGCGGCGCTATTGATGTTAACATAACAATGTATTAGCGATAATTCTGATTTTTTTCGAAGTTTTTACAAAATGACTTTGTGTATTGATGACTAAAGGTAACCTGAAAGAAACGACATTTCAGGATATCTTCTGTCATCAATATGCAGTCATTGAAAAAACATCGAAAATAGTGCCCTCTTTTTAAAGTTTCGCAAAAATATGTATTTTTTCGATCGTTTTTTTTCAAAATATTTCCTTTAATCTAAAAACTCTGCAAATTGTCATAATTTCTGTAATATCGCTAGTTGTTATTGATATTACGATATACTCGAATGTGTCTTATGTACAAACAAAATGGCCGCAACTTTCTTGACATCGGATTGAAAATTTTGAACGCCTATATCTCGCTTATTTATTGAGATCGAATAAAGATTATGGAAGATTTGGAATCGGCGTGGTGAATATAGCGTGGTGTTTTTTTATTTTTTATTTTGGCCTGTTTGTTTACATATAAAATTTAAACTTTGAATGCCTATATCTCGCTTATTTATAGTGACCAATACAATTTTCTTCCAGATTTAGCATTAAAATGAAACAATCTATTAATCCATATATTTTTTTTTTGGAGAGAGGTTCCTATACTGCAGTTATTTATTTATTTATTTCATAAGCAAATCAACATAACAGTTTATACCAATCCGTTGATATGCAATATACAAATAAATATAAAAAATAATAGAATTCTTACAAGTACATACACAACATGTTTAAATAAGCATTAAATACAAATACAGGCATTAAGAATAGAAAAACTTACAAACTTACAGTACAGTACATAAAGAGTGAAAACAATTTATCTTACTCTGACATAAACAAGTAGCGCAATGCCCACACCTTGAAGAGCTAGGGCTCGCTGTAAAAATATCAAAGTCTGACGCTGTCGAACATAGCGCATTTATGTGCCGCAAAGCTCAAGTAAGCAGACTCCATCGACTTAGGTTGGTGCGCGAGGACGGCTCCGCAAATAGATTATGAGTGCGAGCACAATTATAATTGTCTGGAACAAAGAGACAAACCTTCACTAGCATGCTAGGATTATCAACTCTTCCCCGGATCAGCTTGAAAACGTAGGCCTTAGCGAGCATTTCTCTACGCAACTTAAGAGAGTTATAGCCCACCATGCCTAGTAGAAAACTAGTAGGGTATAAGTACAGATAATATCCGTACTGCTTGAAATATATAAAGTGTAAGAAACATTTTTGTTTTTTTTCCAAAATAGTGATATAATGATCCTGATGTGGATTCCATATAAATGCATTCATTTCCAATCTACTTCTCACAATTGAATTATACAATGTATGCATAACCCGTACATTGTAAAAATGCTTTAGTACGGTGGAACTCCATCGGGGCCGATAGTACGCAGATTATTTTTTTTTAAGGCTTAATTGAATATCTTTGTGCGATATTGTGCGAATGTTGATGCAGGAAGCGTACGCATCGCACGGCTCTACATCGGATTGAACGCGGGCGGCATCTAAGGTCACCGCGTTCTGAATAAAAACAGATGAGAAGTAATCTGCAAAAGCGTCAGCGGCACCGGCACCAGAGTAATCAGCCTCATCATTCGTCACTTTCAGGGGCACTCCAGAGGTTGCGCGCTGACTGCGAATGTACTCCCAGAAGCGAGAACTGTCCTCTGTAATGGAATCCTCGTTATTCCGAAAAATACATTGCTTTTTCAGTGTTTTAGGACATTTCCGATTTTCTTCATTAATTATAGCCGCGGCCAAATCAGAAAACCGGGAGCACGTTAAAAATACTGGTCAGTACCTTGAGCATGACTTTTCCAACCACTTCCCGTGATTTGTTGACTTTCGGGTCGTGGATGAAACTCTCGCCGCTATTGGATCCGGGCGGCATTTCCCCAGTAATAGCATACTTCAAGCACTCGATAATCGTCGTCTTTCCGCAGCCGTTTTGGCCCAGAATCAGAGTGACCGGTTTGTCGAATTTCACTTTTGCAACATCTCCGTCCGGTGCAAAGCTCCTTATGCCCATTATGTGGAGTTCTTTTACTCCCGCCATCGCTTTTGATTTGATATTCCCTAAATTCCACAAGTACAGCGCAAAATTTGAAGAAATACAACACTGAAATTCAAATTCAGGCGGATTTGAACACGATTTGAACGAAACGCCGAGCAGAAAACCAACTGACAGTTGAAAGGCAGGTAAAAACAAGACAACTAGAGATGTATTATTATTATATATAACAATCGATACTTTAGCAAGTGTAGTCAAAATTTTCATAAAGGAGGTTGGGCAAAATGTATGAAACGCGTCCAAGCTACCAATAACGACCAAACATAGGTCGTTGGAAAGCTCTTTTACTGATTGTCATTTGTTTTTACGCTGGACAGTCTCAAATAATTGTGGGAAAAAGTTAAAGCTGAAACAAAAACCTATCTTATTGTATCAAAAAAACTTTATTACAGCAAAACATTGTCATTACGTTTAAGTGTACGTTTAATAATAACAAACTAATCTTCATATTTTAAAACGGATGTTGCAACCATAAAGCATAACAATTGTAACTTTGGCAGTTCCTATCCGCAATAAAGGTATGTCGATGCGAAATACGGCGGCGTTGTGTAGCTCCCCATACCGAAATATGGCGGCAGTTCCACTGTAAAAAGTTTTCCAAAGTTTTGGAGTGGAAGAATGGTGTCTGATACCATATTAATAAGGGTCGGAGTTTCACTGACTGAGTTAAGAACTGATCTTAGTGCTTGATCTGCCTAGCCGGGGTCTCCACTCCAAAACGCGCTTGCTCCACCGTTCGTCGTGTCGTCGGGCCACGTGGCCGGCCCAAGCCCACTTCAGCTTGGCCACTCTTTGACCCACGTCGACCACCTTCGTGCGCTGTCTGATGAGCTCGTTTTGGACTCGATCGCGCAGCGATATGCCAAGCATGACTCGCTCCATGTTACGCTGCACCACCCATCATCCCAGCAGTCAGTGTCCATGTCTCACAAGCATACGTCATAGCCGGTAACACGCACTGATTATATACCTTTGTCTTGAGCGATTGGGGAATTCTGGACTTCAGCACGAAGCTCAGCTTCCCGAAGGCTGCCCATCCCAATTGTTTTCTTCGTTTTATCTCTGCCATCATCGAGTCCCGGCCGAGCTTTACCACCTGCCCTAGGTGATAATTTAAATAATGTTTATTTTAAAGAATGAAATCATTTGGCTGATCACATATCGATAGTTTTCAGTAAGCAATAAGGTGCATCACGTGTTTTTATTCCATTGCCGCCAAAATTTTATTGCAGTGTTGCTACTATACGATACGTTGGGTCCCATCAAACTTGCAGAAGGCAAATTTGCAGACGGCAATCTTGCAGACGGCATTCTTGCAGGCGGCAGTTTTGCAGAAGGCAATCTTGCAGAAGGCAGTTTTGCAAATGTCAAAATGACCTAACCTAACCTAACAGAAAAACTTAAAACATTTTTTTTAATGTTTAGTTTGATGTATAAAAGTCATCCACAGCAAGGATGCCGGTAATTAATGTCACTTCGATTTTAGGGAAAGAAAAACCTAACCTAACCTAACCTAACAGAAAAACTTAAAAACTGTACTGAAGGTTGCCGCCTGCAAGGTTTCTTCCTGCAAGGTTGGCTCCTGCAAATCTGCCCTAACCAAATTTGTACCTGTCAAAAGTGACATTTGTGCAAAATTGCCGCATGCAAAACTGGCGCCCCCCCAAAAGAAAACAATTTGGAGGTTATAGGATGTACCATCTTTTGACCGTGGTGTGACCGCGGTTAGTTTTTCCATTTGAAGACTCGCAAAATAGCAAAAGAATGGCTCCTCGCAAGAGAAGAGAAGCACATACGAAGACGAAGAAAGATGCTGATGATGTAAAGGGTTCGGCGATCGCGGAAGTTGCTGGTTTGTTTATCTACATTTTTCGATTGTTGTGGGAATTCACGACAGGCAGGGCTTTTGACCAATTCCGATTAAGACCTATCTCAAGGCTTAACGTTCCGGGTTTAGTCTGAAATGCGCTTATAACGCAGCCGAGCGGCGCATATTGGTTATCTGGATAATGAGATGGACGAATTATGGGAAGAAGATTTCGTGGTAGCTTAACGCCTGGCGCGCACTGCAGGGGATGCGGTGCGTTGCGCTTCATTTTTAACGCCGTACGGAAAAAAACGCATTTTTGTAGTCCGCGGACTACGGGGAAATTTTCGGACTTCCATTGCAATTGGCGCACCCCAGCAAATCTGCAGCAATCCAAAGAATTTATAACTAGATCTGTTTTTTCCATAGTGCGCGAGCTTTTATCACAGATTTTCCGAAAATAAAACGCACGGAATTCGGTTAAGGTTTAGAAAGGTGCGGCAGGGGGGGGGGGTCGTGGGGGGGGGGGGGGGGGGGGAGGGTGGGGGGGGGGGTTATTACATTACTATCCCCCCCCCCCACCCTCGTCGGAAACCAACAGGGAGGGTGGGGGGGGGTTATTATATTACTTCACCGGAAACCAACAAGCGTCGATGGCGGGGGGGGCGGGGGGGCGGGGAGGGGTTATTTTATCTCACAACCCCCCCCCTCACCGGAATCCAAAAAAAAAAGTATAAAAGTAGTAGGTACCTACCTAAATAAAATGAAGCGTCGAATAAAATGCTTCCACGTTCAAATGTCCATTAGACGGGGTAGACGTATTTTATTGCGTCGATTAAAGCTAAAAAAGGGTCCTTCTTCTCACGTACTACAGCCCGTCTCCATTGATATTCGACAATATGATCGCCAAAATCGGCGGTGTAATGTAGTTTATTGAAAAACTGCTTTACGACACGCCACTGTGCCTCTATACGCTGCGTGTGTACGCCGTCGGGTGCGACAAATCGATGGTCGGGATCGCTGTGGTTTACCTTTCGGTGGATGTATCCATGTGCTCCGAGGCAATCGTACGCACGCCAATAGTCTGTATGAATTGTTGTGCCCACTTCCACATGTTTTTGAATTAATCGCAACAAGACATCGGCATTGCGAATATTATCGGGGCACAACTCCAGCCGCAAATCTTGACTACCATCCTCGATCATGCCGATGACCCAGTGTCCTTCTACTCGGCGACCCCTGTTATATTTTCGTTTCCCAAATTTGCTTTCGTCTATTTGGACGATTTTCCCGATCCTACCAATTTTTCCCGTATAATCTTGCTTATCCAATTGATAAGCTACTACAGTTTCCCTGCAGTAGTTACCAATCAGATACGGTCGCCCGCGACAGCACCTGATTATTATTATTTTCGCGATCATAATCATCCAAAATTGTTTGATCGTAGCCCCTGGCGTGGGCGAACGAAAACATGAGATGGTAAATACGAGGCATGGATATTTTGCCCGTTTCAAACCACGTATTTTTTGCGCGCGAAACTCGCGATATCGCACGGCAGTTTCCCTTATTGCACACAAACGCGCCCACAGTACGGTTCGTCGTGTATTCAATGCTCATAGGAGTGCGATGGCGGTTGCACAATCTAAAAGCCTTCACAAGTCCCTTGTCTTCTGCAAAAGCAACACATTGTTCTCGTGTGCTTAGTTCCCGTACCATTTTTCCCGGATACCACATTGCACTCACTTCACACGCATATAAACGCCGATTAATGTATTCAACCTCTTCCTCGAATGGATTGTCCCGGTTTTCCGCCATTGTTATCTTACCACACTTTTCGCGCACAGCGCAACTCAACAGGCAGCGGAAACGCACAATTCCTGGAGGCAGCTGACGCAAAAAACACACTTTTCGCGATTCGATCACTAAATAGCGCGACTCGACGCAGTGGAAACCACTAAACGCGATTCGATCACTAAACAGCGCGACTCGACAGGCAGTGTAGAAGCCACTAAACGCAAGGGGTGATTTGCCTATGGTCCGTTTTCCTAGAGACAACTGGCAACGATGCATTTTTATAGTTGTATCTGGAATTCCCCTAATATGTCTGTGATCTGGAATCACTTTCGTAAAACGCGCTGTTGCCAAATGTATCTTCATTTTCGGATTTCTCCATGTTAAACACGTTCCTACTACCATTATTTGTTAAAGCGCCGCAGGCGATTTTTTTTTTCGAATTTCGCCGCGAAATTCGAAAAAAAAAATCGCCTGCGGTGTTAATTTAGACACGTCGCTTCGTCTTCTATAAATTAAGGCTGTGTTAAACACGTCTCTACTACCATTATTTGTTATAGCGCCGCAGGCGATTTTTTCTTTCGAATTTCGCGGCGAAATTCGAAAAAAAAAATCGCCTGCGGTGTTAATTTAGACACGTCGCTTCGTCTTCTATAAATTAAGGCTGTGTTAAACACGTCTCTACTACCATTATTTGTTATAGCGCCGCAGGCGATTTTTTCTTTCGAATTTCGCGGCGAAATTCGAAAAAAAAAATCGCCTGCGGTGTTAATTTAGACACGTCGCTTCGTCTTCTATAAATTAAGGCTGTGTTAAACACGTCTCTACTACCATTATTTGTTATAGCGCAGGCGATTTTTTTTTTCGAATTTCGCGGCGAAATTCGAAAAAAAAAATCGCCTGCGGTGTTAATTTAGACACGTCGCTTCGTCTTCTATAAATTAAGGCTGTGTTAAACACGTCTCTACTACCATTATTTGTTATAGCGCCGCAGGGGATTTTTTTTTTTCGATTTTCCAAGAAATTTTTCGAGATCCAAGAAAACGCAGAAAATCAACATTTTCTGTGCACCAAAAAGTTGACGTTTCGCGCAAATCGCCGCGCGGATGTATGAAAAATACATGCTGGCAACGCTATATCGCACGTCAATCGCAAGTCGGCGAATAAAGGATGATTATTTTCAATAACTGGTAACACCGTATAAGTGACAAGATATCGCTTGTCAGCGCCATTCGGGGCTGAGTTTGCTTGTTTGTATGGGAATTTTCCGACGTTTAAAAATTAATATAAAAAAAGTACATACTTCCGACGAAAAATTTTTATGTAGAAAAGTTCGTAAGACCCTAAACTACATGCTCAGTCTACCAGCGAGATCGTAAGATTGCCGCACCTTTCTAAACCTGACCCAATATAATAAATACAAACGGAGCTGCCATGGAATTCACCGACCGGAGTCGGGCCCATCATAATACTATTTTTTACACTTCTGGGGGGTGAGCAGTGGATTCCGGACTTACGAACCGGCTGTGGTAGGTTTAGGACAGCTGTCTTGCCACATGTGAGCGTTCACCTTGCCACCCATTCGCTCCCCCTTCGAAGCCATAGAATTTGAGATGCAGAGATCGCGGTTTTCGTGGCTCGTGGCCTGCCAGCTAAATAGAGATTTAGCTGGCAGGCCACGAGCGCCAACTTCCACCGCGTGAAGGTGAACAGTGAAGCCGTTCCGGGTTACGGCATTTGCAAGATCATGGTATTTATTTAATTTGTACTCGTGGTCTTTTGGGATATTTGATTCCCATGGAACAGTTAATTCTACAATAAGAGCCACCTTCCGAGATAGAGAGTAAAGAGTTATATCTGGACGGAGGGCTGTGCATCCGAGACTTTCAGGGAATTTATACTGCTTAGAGACCGAATCAACCTCCAGAATCCAATCTGTATCAGAATGGCATTATCACTGCCGTAACAGGTGGCATAAATGTCAGTAGAATAAAAAAATCGGTTGTGTCACCCCAAGACTTTCCCAGCAAGTTGACAAGCCCTCATGGCGAACCCCCCCCTCCCCCGTGCGCCAACCCAACCTTCCCCCGTTCGCCAAATTGTTGTATATATTTGTAGTATTTTCCGTGGGATTAAAGCGGTTTTTTTTTTTCCAAAAACGATGTAGTATTTTCGTAAATATAGCAGACTAAATATTAATTTGTGTCGCTTGTATACGAGATATTCCAACCAAAATTTCACAACGTGATTTCGGTCCAACAAGGCATCTGTGTACCGTTTTTTAAGTCTAATTGCAATATTTCAGGATTGAAGTATGACTAGCTTGCCCTCTGGTGGACGACGATCTTTTCAACTCTTGCCATGACCGAATGATGCCTGCATGGCAAATTTCAGCTTAATCGCTTAACCCTTCGGCTACGTAACGACCAAATTTGGTTGCACATCAGAACACCGTTGACTACGTAACGACCAATAATGACGGCTTGCTCCCGGAGCGCACAGTAATATTATTCTCTAATTCGAATTCATCCTAAATTCCATACCAAATATCTTATTATTACCATAGATACAGTTGGCCGCTAGAATAATTTCGCGCGTCATTTCGAGGATATTTCTGGTAAAATTCCATTGTCAAACATATTTTATTTTTTTTCGAGAAATCATTATTAAAATGTTGGTGTTTATGAGCTAATATCTAAATATTTTTATAAGTAAATAAGCAATACGAAATATTAACTTTGATAGAGAATCTAACAAATATCACGATAGTATTTACAATTTCTAATTAGGGTTCCGTATTTTTCCATAAGACAAGTACAAGTTCAAAATGCCGAGTTTTTTTGTCACTTTTTGACTTTCTCATATTTATTGATAATTATTTAATTGTTTTACAAAATGAGATTTCAATATTCAATATACAAAATTTCAATTCGATTATTGCAAAGTTATTGTTTTTATGATTGCTATAGTAGTTCCATAGTTATAGTACTTTTTGTCGAACGGGGCGATATTGCAAGAAATTCCAATAAATTGCCGCGGTCTGCTGTGAAATTATGCCGCTACTCGAAGGGTTAAAGCGTTTAGACGCTATCGTGTAGGAATACACACGCGCACACACACACTCACACATACACACACACTCACACATACACACACATACACACACCCAGCCACACACACACACATACACAATCACAATTTTAAAAATGCACAATCACAAAACGTTTCCTTGGGCTGGGAAAGTAAAAAGAAGTGTTGGGTTAAAAATATCTGCTACTGCAATAGTCCAACAGAAATATTTTGGATTTAGATTTTATAACCATAAGATTTCAGGAATTATTTAAGAATGAATTATATACTATTTGATCTCCTATTAAATTTAGTGACTGTATTTGACTCCTATTAATTCAGAAATAAGACACAATACATAGAGAAAGTATCAGTGCTAAACAATGATTAGCAGTAACTTGAAGGTTTCTAGCGACGGGAAACATATGAACCACTTTTATCACAACTGATACTTGAAACCCCCGGCTGCATCGAATGCCGCGCGCGAGCGAGTGGCCTAACTAACTCCCTAACTGCTTTTACACTGCCCTAACTAGTGCATTAGTTAGAAGTTAGGACGGTCGGCCGATCTCTAGATCAGGATTCTTACTGGCTAACTGCGATTACACTGTAACAGAAATCCCTTTTTTCTGTGCATTTGTCACCTGCTTATAGGGATTGTTAGTTTTCAGAGTTTTTCTATTGGAAAATCATATTGAAAAAGCGTACTTTCTACTGTCACAAACTTTCTAACCTTAAAACTCGTAAGTCAGGTTAGCCACCTTACAGTGAAATAAGAATAAATAAATCTTAAGTAATCTTAATGTAATAAATAAATTCTAATTAAAGAATAAAACACTGCGTAAAATAATACTTTTACTTTACTGGCATTAACTTAATAATTTATTACATCATAAAATACAAAATATTGATTTGGTCGGTTGGCCAGACTGGCGAAGGCTTTCAGATTCAAAATTACCTAGATTGCAAAATGGCGGGCAAGTGGGTGTGTTTTTTTCTGCTGCAGCGATCTGGGAGAACTAAAGTATTTTAGCTCATCTAATCCCGATTGAGAATTGTCAAAAAGTAAAATAACATGTCTTAGTGATTATATTGCAAATAAAAATTGTCAAGATATTATTAATATGTACCTAATAATAGAAAAAGTCAGTAAATGTTAGTCAAATTCTTTCTTCAATAATAGAATAGTCAATAAATTTTAGTTTAATTCGTTTAGAAATTTTAGTTTAATTCGTTCTTTCATTATTGTACATACCTATACCTATTACTGTCGAGTAGCACTGGGTGAGTGATGTCACAGCACTAATGTCTGTGGTAGGGAGACCGAACGCTGGTCCCCGCACCTCAGCCACCGCTTAAATTTAGCTCAGTCCCCAACTGTACATGATCAGTGGCGGTGCTATAATACGAAATAAATTAATAGTAGTTTAAAAAAAAACACTAAAAACACACTTTTATAAATGTTCGTAAAAACCACATCATCAGACCTTGAAACCTAATCGTGGTCAAAGTGCATTCCAAGACTTTTCTAACAAGTCCAAACACAGCTATGATACGATGTTCCATCATGAAGTTCCAGTTCATATCTTCCGACTCCATCATCAGATCAGTTCGACAGTACCATATTATTGTATTGTCATCAGAACTATATACAGCTGCCAATTTTCATGACGCTACGATCCTTGGAGGATGGTTAAATTAGTTACCTTAGATTCCATTACATAGTTACATACAGGTCGACCTAATAAAAGTGTGTTAAAAATACAAATTTGTCAATTGTTTGATTTACAAAAATTGGAAGCTTTAAGTGGACCGTGAAGAAAGTTACTTTATATCAGAAATTGAATAAAAACATCTACATTATTGGACGATATCCTGGGTTTTATCAACAACCGTAAAAGGCCTGAAAGGTTTACTAAAATGAGACTATGGTCATTATTTTACGGTTATAATAAAGTCCTGAACATGAAACCTTAATAACCGATGATCTTATTAATCCAAACAAAAAACTAGGATCATACATTTTTGTTCCTATTCGCCACGGTGTGGGATAAGAGTGCACACTACTATAGGGTAGGTATAGTTACCCCAAAGTAAGATTAATTTTGGAATTTATGTAAGTAGTATTGCAGCTTTTTTCATTTATCAAAAAAAACTACTACATTTCATCGTTGTAATGTTATATCTGATAGAAAATAGCCTCGGACATGCAATATTTTTTCGGAGATATTTTTTTCAAATTTACTTAGCACGTGGGTTTTTTTAATAGTTAGTTTTTTTAATAGCAATATAGTTTTAAAAAATCGGTGTGTTTGATGCTTTCTTTAACCCCTCAGGCCCCGATTGGCCGATATCGGCCACAACACGATTCAGCGTGATGGCCCCGTTTAAAGTTAATTAGTTTTATTTTATTAGGTTTTATTATGTTAATATGTTTCATTTTAATTATCGGTACAGTGGTTTGACAGTAATAATGTTTTGATGAGACAGTGTCGTAATTTAATATTTTTACTAAAAAAATTTGGGACAGCAACTTGTCAATCGGCTGAGGGGCCGAGCACTGAAGGGTTAAATGCCTATGTCTCGTTAATTTACTGAGGCCGAATAAAGATTATTACAGGTTTGAATCAGCGTGGTGATGTCAAGGTCCCAGAAACCCAAAAAAGGGTTTTTTTTTTAAATGTGCTTGTTGTCCACGCGGTCATGTGACAGCATGCACAGACAAAACTACTAGACCGATTCCGTTAAAATTTAGTAAATGGGGTTCTTTAAGGAGTGTTTTCGTAAAACTAAAGTACATTTTTTCTTTAAAACGTCTTAACGATTTTGATAAAAAATTGTTTAAAAATATTATAAACAAGATGAAACAGATTTACCGCATAAAGTCTGTGGAGCCCGGCGTTTTGGCCAGGTTGCAACAATCGTTGTCCAGGGTAGACTGTGTCCCTGGCCAGGTTAGACAGGATAGTCTACCCAGATTAGACGGGTTAGACAGGGTAGTCTACCCTGGACAGTGGCGGATGCAACATCATCAAAAGATCGGGTGCTATAAACTTCACGTGATAAATCCATTTTATCTTGTTTATGATGTCAAACAATCGCGATAGTTATTCGATTTCATGTTTAAAGATAGTGATAGAATGCCCTTACCAGTTGTTTCAGGAAAACTCCATATGTGCAATGCGCTGGCAATGTGCATTCGCAAGGTGTTGGGCCATTTATTTTATTTACCCTTTATTGACTAAGGTATTTTTTTCACATTGCAGGAAGCAACAAAATACCGTCAAAATGCTCAAAGCCCAGCAGCATAGTCTTAGCCGTAAATGGAGATATTCTGAAGTCGCCTTTCCTTGAAAACTTTGGATTGACAACCAAATCGCCTGAAGCCACATCCAGGAAAAAAAGAGGACGACCAAAGAAAGTATTATTATTGAAAGGTGCAGAGAAAAGCGATGATCCAGTAGCGAAACGTTGTACGAGGCTGTCGGGCCCCGTTCCAGATATGACCAAGTTGCCCGAGAAGAACTCTCCTGAAAAGAAACAATCTGAGAAATATTTTCCCGAAATTTCCCCATCATTTGAAAATGTAGAGAGTGCTACAGCTGCCATTCCATTTGAAACGACTGACGTTTTGCGTGAAACGGCGAACGAACAAGAGCGAAAGACAAAACAAATTAAGCGTAAAAAACAAGATGCTGTGATTCCGACATCTACCATTACGAATGAAACAACGAACATTCCGAGCGATGCTAATATAGTTCCCCGGGAAATGGCCATCGTTAAAGCTACGAGCGCTAAAGCTGCCGTTCCTTGTGAAACAATAGTCGTTCTGGCTAAAACAAAGAAAGAACAAGAGTCACAGAAACGACCGAATAGACGCAAAAAACGAGATCACAGTTCATTCATTCTGACATCTACTATCAACGAAACGACTATTCCGAGGGATGCCTCTATAGTTCCATGTGGAACATCCACAGAAACAGTTGCGAGCGCTCCAAATGTCGTTCTGAGTGATGCTGTTGAAGAGAAGCAACCAAAGACACGGCAAAGTAACTGCAAACAACTGGATAGTGATCATCATTTGGAAAGGACTATCATTTCCAGCGATGCCGCTGTAATTTTGAGCAAAACGACTATCGAAGCAGTTGCGAGCGCTAAAACTGTCGTTCCGCATGATGCAACAGTCGTTCTGAGTGAAACGGCGAAAGAACATATGGCAAAGACACGTCAGAGTAAGCGCGCAAAGAAAGATGACAATTCCATTATTCCGACATTTACTATTAACGAAACAAATGTGATTACGAGGGACGATCCTGTAGTTCCTTGTGAAACGTCCATCAAAACATTTGCGAGCACAAACGTCGCTATGAGTGATGCGACAAAAGACAAATTGCCAAAGACACGGGAAAGTAACCGCAAACAACGGGATAAAGATCCATCGATCCCAAAATCTCCTACTTTTCCAAATGAAATTATGAGCAAAGCGACCATCAAAGCAGTTGCGAGCGCTGAAGCTGTCATTCCCTGTTATGCAACAGTTGTTCTTAGTGGAACTGCGAAAGAACATAAGGTAAAGACACATCAGAGTAAGCACAAAATAAAGAATGACGACTCCGTTATTTTAACATGTACTATCAACCAAACAACTGCTATACTGAGGGATCCTGTAGTTCTATGTGAAAGGTACATGGAAACATTTGCGAGCGCTCTACATGATGCTACGAAAGAGCAACAGCCAAAAACAAGGCAAAATAACCTCAAACAACGAGATAGTGATCCATTGACTCCAACAACTGCTACTTTGCCAAATGAAAGGTCTATCATGCCTGTCGATGCTGCTGTCATTAAGAGCAAAACGACCATCGAAGCAGCTGCAAGCGCTGAAGCTGTTGTTCCGTCTGATGCGACAGTCGTTCTGATCGAAACGGCGAAAGTACAAGGGGCAAAGACACGTGACAAGAAGCGCAACAAAAAGGACAAGAAGCACAACAAAAAGGACAAGAAGCGCAACAAAAAGGATGACGATGCCATTATTGCAACATCTACTACCGTTGAAACTGGTATTCCGAGTGACCATGCTGTAGTTCCATGTGAAATGTCCATCGAAACATTTACGAGCATTTCGCCTGTTGTACCTCATGATGATTCCTTGATTCCTACATTTACCATTATGAATGAAGCAACTATCATTCCGAGCGATGCTGTCGCAGTTTCGTGTGAAACGCCCATCGAGACAGTTCCTTGCGAAACAACAGTCATTGTAAGTGAAACGGTAAAGGAACAAAAATCAAAGAAACATCGAAGTAAGTTCCAAAAACCCTATGACAATTCGGTGTTTGCGAAGCCTACAGTCGTTTCGAATGCATCGCTCATAATTTCCAATGAACCAATGAAAGACGGCGGAAATGAGGAGCAAGGGTCGAAGAAAAATAAACGCGATCATGACACTACAAGGGTAGCTCCGAGTAAAACTCCAGTCGTTGTCTCAACTGAAACAATGAAAAAATCCAGGGCAGATGTGGAAAAGAAACGACAGATACGAAAGGATAAAAAACACAGCACTGCTGAAGGTTTAAGTGTCAGTAAAACCACTGAGAGAGGCTTGACAAAACCACATAACAATTCGTCTGCTACGATCGCTGCTAATATACTTCTGACTGGTGAAGAAGTTATTTTTCTTCCGATTGAAAACGAAAATAAGAACTCTAACTGCTCGCATGATAATCACAAAACGACTAAAACGCCAGGCGTCATTCCGAGCGCTGCTGTTACTAAAGTTTCGGCAAAAACTGATAAAGGAAAGTTGAAGAAAAATCACTTTCAAGCCGCCACCCCGAATACTGCGCCAGAAAATGAAAATGCCCAGGCAGGGCCGAATTGCATTGCCCGAAACGAAACAACTGAACGAGAGGAATTGCTGAAAATGTTCAACGCGATAGAAGATTCATTTGTAGAGGAGGAGCGTATGTCGGTTCTGGAGATGCATGCGGATATGAATTATTGGGAGGAGAATTGTGCAGATGTTTGGGAGGCAAATCCGTTCGGCCCGTGCAAAAGAGAGTGGAAGGCCGTGCAAAACCGGCAACCGGACGAATGGGATGCGAATCCGCTTCCAGAGGCGCTTCCAGAAGTGGAGGCTATTCCGAGCCATTCGTCCGAAGCGGATCCTTTCCGTTTTCCCTCACCCACTTTCTCCGACACGGACGACATTCTCTCCCTGGCCCCTAGCAGCTTAAACTTATCTATTGCCATCTGTCGCCCCGCCGAGCAGCTGCATTGGAAAAGGTCTGACCCTGTGAAGCCTGTCGTAGCTCCTATTCGAGTCGCTGAGGAGACCAAAAGCATTCTCGAGGGGATTTGCTTATTGGTGCCGTGCAACAATTACGGTTGTATGAACAAGCACCAATGGCGGCAAGACCTCTCGGAGGAGATAAGCGCAAGGCTGTCTGCCGCTACGCGTCCGCAGCTATTGGCGGCGTACGACGCTATCCGGGGCCGGCTCAAGCTGTGCAATGACTGGCTGCATTTATTTTTGGAACGGTGCAGACAGATGCACTTCACGCAATTAGTGCTGCGAATCGCATTAGACGCATGCGGCGGATCGGTCTCGAACAAGCAAGCCGCCCTCGTAGACTGCGCTCAAATTTTAAACAGGGTCGAGGCGGAGATATGGCTCTACTCCGAAGAGTGCCTGGAGCCAATCGGAGAGAATCGAACTCTAGCCGATGCGCTATTGAGCGTATGTCATTTGATGCCGTATGCAAGCCAATCATCGCTTATCGCTTATTTGGGAAATATACTAGACGACAACGGACGATCCATCGAAAGCCACACCTTAAACGAAATCTTAAACAACATGATCCACGAACGTCGCGAAGAGCGCGTACGAGGATCTGCTGCACAAGATGTCTATAAACCATTTTAAAGCTCTCGACTGCAACGTGTTAAGGAGATTCATTGAAAAGTTGAAAGAGAGCGACAAGGAAAGCGCATTCCGAATGGAGTCGGATCCAATCGCTTTTGAATCCTAACCCACCGCCCGTACCGCCTCTGTTTTCTCAACCGCCACCCAACTTGGGCTTGTTCAATTTGCCACGGTCATCCAACCAATTCAATAACCGGCCGTTGCTCGGTTCACGGAGTGGAAATTTCTCACAGAACAGATTTCCGAATTCGAGTGGATTTCAACCTCGTGCCCCACAGCAGCATATCTGGCAGAGACCTCCACCTAATTGGGGTGGCATGAAGCGTTAAATAAACATTTAAAACAGAAACTGTTTTTGAGCCATTGTCAGTGCAGGTCTTCTCGTAACCTCCAATGATCGTAAATTGATAAATTTGAACAGGAATGTATTAAGGATGATTCATGCTACACCGGGCCGGGGCCGGGCCGGGCCCCGGCCGGGACACGGTCAGATATCTATAGTATACTTTTGTATGAAGCAATTCATGCTTGGCCGTGCCCCGGCCGTGCCCGGCCGTGCCACGACCGGAGCACGGCGTCGAAATGGCGGTGGATATTGTTTTCCCGGCTCCGGTCTGGACCTGCCCTGACACGGTGTAGCATGAATTGGGATGCCGGGCGTGGCCGGGCGACCGGAGGCCAGTCGATGACGTATCTTAGTGAGGTGAGTACCAACATGGACGATGAACAATTGATGGAATGTGTTCGCAAGTATCCTGTGGTGTACGACATGAGTCACCCGAAGTAATTAGATACGAAATATAAAAATGTCATTTGGAAAATAGTGTCAGACGAGTTGAAACAATCTGGTAAATATTTTTTTTTATTTTTACCTATAAAATAATAGTTAATGCAACTGTCGTTTATAAAGCGTTACTTATTGAAATAATCGTATATCATCATAATGGCGGCAAATCGGATCCACGCATAATTTTAATGTCCGAAAATTACAGAAAAAAGTTTACATATTGTTACGTTTTTAGGTTAATTATAATAGTTGTTTTTTGGATAAAGTTCGTCATTATGTATTAGCTTTTAAGTTCATAATTCAAATAATAACACATGAGTAGGTATAGATGAAATAGTTTATTTACATTGGTTTAATAGTAGGTAAACAATTAATGTAGGTGTGTAGGTAGGTACTATAATATAACATAATATGTAGCTATGCTTGTATGTAACTATTGGTTTATTAAAGTACGTCCCGCTGTTGATGCTAAATATTCCTTAAAAATTTCTCTTACAGCAAATGCATCATTAGCAGGTCTTCCTGGTTGATTGTTTAATGGATTTAATATATGTGGTTGCCCATTTTGTGTAACACTATGGTTTATTAGTCCTGTGTAATCTTTTTGTTCGCATAAAAAATTATGGATTACGCAAGTAGATAGAATAATGTAATCAACATTTTCTGGAGCCAGCTTTATTCTTCTGCAAAATATTCTAAATCTTTGCGTCAAAATTCCAAATGCATTTTCGACAAGTCGCCGGGCCAAAGATAGTCTGTGATTGAAATTGGTTTTATCAGCATCTCCTGTTGATTGCTGTCCTGGATACGGCCGCATTAAGTATGTTTTCAAAGGAAACGCTTCGTCTCCAACTATTACATACGGTGCAAATGTCATGGAGTTGGGTAAATTTTTACCTGTAGGTATATTAAGCGTGCCGTTTTCTAAACGCTTTCCAAGATTAGAACATGCAAAAATACCTCCATCACTGTTTCGCCCATAAGAGCCAACTTCAACTGCAACAAATTTGTAGCTCGCGTCCACTAACGCTAATAACACAATTGAGAACGTGTGTTTGTAATTATAATATATAGAACCACTATTGGCAGGAGCCTCAATAACAAAATGTTTTCCATCTAATGCTCCTATACAATTTGGAAAACCTCTAAGTTTTTCAAAATCTTGTGCAATTTTTCTCCATATTTCTTCAGTTGGTTGTGGTATAAAATCTTTCATAAGTCTTTTGGCGATACATCTACACGTGCTGTGTACAATTTCGCTCACAGTTGAATGGCCCAACCGAAAACTATACGAAATAGTTTTGAACGAATCCCCAGTCGCCAGGAACCTGCAAATAAAATTAATACCACTTAATTACCCACTGAAAAGGCACTAGCCTTAGTGGGGAACTGTGACATGTAATTTGTATCTTTTTTTATGAATAAAGACTACTACCAAAAAAAAAAAAAAAAAATAGTTTATTCCCGGAGTATCTATGTACTAGTATAGTATTCTATTATCTTTGACAGGAGTTAGCCGCGTCCATAAAGAAACGAATCTAAAATGGCGACAATAATACAAATTAAAACTGATTACTTTTATGCCATGAATACCTAGGTGTGCACAATGTGTGTGTAGACATCAGTGTTCTTCGAATGAATGGACATTATTAGCGCCGCCACTTTACATTCGTTTCTGTAATGACGCGATTTTTTTATACGCATTTTAATGAGTGAAAATATGTTTTTAATTTCTTGTTACAGAAGATGCATGTAAAAAAAGATGGTGCAACATTAGAGATCAATTTAAAAAGCATATTAATAAACGCAAAACAAAAAGTGGTCAGGGTGCTATGGCTATTAAAAAATACAAATATGAAGATAATTTGAATTTTTTACTCCCTCATATACAACACCGAAGTACAATAACCACTATCGAATCGGAGAACGAAGAGACGCAAAACGAAGTAGAAGCCATTGAATCCGCACAAAATACTACGCACGACGAAACAGAACAGGCTAACACCGATCAGCAGCAGCAGGCACAACGATCACTAGCTAGTTTGCAACCTAACTTTACACCAGCTACTGATCCTAATCCGAATCCCCATTCAACTGCACAATTCACTAGTTCCAAAAGCCGCAACCGACGTCAGATAATTCCACAATCCCAGCCCTCTGCGTCCAGCACCTTAATGGAGTACATTATAAAAAACAATGAAAAATCCAAAACACAAGTCATTCATCCTATTGATGCATTCTTCAACAGCTTAGCAGCCACAACAAAATCTTTTTCTCCTTACTACCAGCATGTTGCGAAGGGAAAGATATTTGCAGTAATCCAAGACTTAGAGTGGGAGCAATTGTCGGCGAACCCTTCGTCATATACATCATCGATGAGTGGAACATCGTCGTGTATTTCAACGCAAGAGTGTACACCTGTCCCGATGGCAACACCGAGATCTCCGAAAATGACGCCTCTAGTACCCACGCCTCTGGAATCAACGCCTCCGGAACCAATAGCCACTACATCTACCACAGTATTATTAGATAATAATAATATGACGTCTAGTTTCTTTTCACAGTTTTCCGATATATAAATAAGTATGTTGTAAAAATAACAATTTTTTTCCTTACCTCAGACAGACTGCTAATCGTTCAATGGGAGAGATAGGCTTCAGAAATCTTGAATTTTGTTTGGTTAAATCACGTTTTATTTTTCCAAGAAATATACTAAAGCATTCTTTAGACATCCTAAAATAACCGTAAAATTTGGTTTCATCATCTATTAATTCCTTGTAGAGCGTGGCGAATTCTCCCTCCGATTGTCGTTTTCTCCAGGCTGGATGTACACTCCATCTTCTTTTATTAGTTTCAGTTCGTGTTTCCAATACTTCGTCTTCAATGGCAATTGCAATAGCTGCCAACTCAAGTTGTGAAAATTGCATTAATAACACACTTATCAATCAAGCGAAAATAGAAATTAAAAAATATTATTATCGCCAAAATAGATGGACACAACACTAGTTATCGCGGACACGGCCGTGGGATAAATAAACTCGGAAACAGCCCGGTCAACGCCCGGTGTAGCATGAATGACTGGCCCGGCCGGAGCACGGTGGAAACGACTCGGCCGGGGCCCGGCCCGGCCCCGGCCCGGTGTAGCATGAATCATCCTTTACATTTAATTTTACGGGGAGCATACAATATGCATAACATCCGATAAAGCCAAGGATCTGCATAAAATGAAATGTCTAATTTTATAATTTAACACATTGCATACGACTCAAGTGCATCGATTACGACTGCCCTCATTGACCCCAAATTGAATAAACAAAACTGCTGTAAACACAAAATCACGAATTGAGTGACAGAAAAAAAATACGTCATGATATCTTCTTAAGATAGTGTTTGTGTTCAAAACACTGTCGAACATATAGGAGAACTTATTTTGTTACATTTTTCATTAATTTTTAAGTATGTTTTCTCTTTTGACTGATTGTAAGTAAGGTTGACTTTAAGCAGTGATTATTTTTATAATGTTGTACCGATTTATGTCCTGCAACTGTCAGTAAGAGATTATTGCATTAAATTGTATATCTCATGTTTATCATAATCTGTCTTTTATTTAGTTTTATATTTTTGTTTTTTTCTTGTTCAATAGCATTAATTTAGTTATGTAGTCATTTATTTTTAGACTTACACTCCAGCTTTAATATTCAAGGGCGAATTGGATTCATCTTAATGCCCTTGAATACTATTTGAAACTAATAAATAAATAAATAAATAATCAGTTTAATCGTTAGTGTCAGAAGTACGTGTTGATTTACCCATTACCGCTGGACATGATTGTCCCATTGCCATGGTTTTAAATTTTGAATTTACTGCTTAGAAAATAATTCAAAAGGGATCTGAGAGCTAGGTTTAAAATAATATTGAAAATATATACCGTCTTCCATGGGAGATGATACACCATCTATTCGTCTGACGAATGGATCCGTTAAATCACTAGATTTACCAGCTATTTAAATATACTTATTTCTACCAAAACCAGTCAGAATGTCTGATGTATAAGAAAAAATGCTTATTGAGGTTTCCAGTCTTTATTCACTCTTAAAAAATGTCAAAAAATGTTGATATATATAGAAAATATTAATTGTAATAGATAAAGTAGGTGTCAACGCATTAAGACACTAACGATTAAACTGATTATTTATTTATTTATTTATTAGTTTCAAATAGTATTCAAGGGCATTACAGATGAATCCAATTATTCCTGTAGACGATTATTTTTTCAGTACCAGGCTTGTTTAGAATTCTGCCAATTCTCTTCGATTGCCGAGAGCGTATTTGGTGGACGGAAGTGAAGTGAATGAATGAAAATCTTTTTATTGCACAATAAAACATCTAAGGTACAATGGCGAACTTATCGCTAGACAAACTATATCTTCCAGTCAACCGGCATGTTGATGTGACAAGAAGAGCATATAAAAGTGCTTTTTCAGCGATCGCTTGAAGCTGCAAAACGATCTAGCGCCTTTAATAGCTGGCCAAATCTGATTCCATAGTCGAGCTGCATGTACGGAGAAGGAATAGGACAAAAATGACATTTTGTCATTTGAGATACGTAGAGTATTATTCTGACTTGAACGAAAGTGAAGACCTTCCTAACCCGGTAAAAGCCTTGTTAAGGTAGGAGGGAGAAGTAGGATTGTGGTGGACATTATACAGAATGACTTTTAAATAACCGGCATCCTTGAAGTGGGTGAATCTGTAGAGCAAATAAACAACTTTTGATTAAAATTTGTGAAACAAACAAAATAAAATGTTTTTTTTGTAAGTATAAAAAGCGGTGAGCGCATTGCGACATCTAGCGGCAATATATTACTTACCGCTAGAAGGTGCAGCGTGCTCAACGCTTGTCAAACTTTTATGTAAATCAAAAAAATATATATATTTTTATTTTGCTTTTCCCAGAATTTTACTTTCCTGACGACCTATCGGAAAGGAAAGTATTGTGATCGCGCTAAAAAAAAATTTTGAGATGAAGATGGGAATATATATTTTGAGACTCCCTGAGACGATTGAGACTATTTCCAGACCGATCTCTGTCTGTCTGTATGTCTGTATGTCTGTATGTATGTATTCTTCCACGATAGCGCCCAGACGCTTAATCGGATTGAGCTGAAATTTGGTATATAAGCTTCTGTTAACCGTCGGAGGAACCCATTAGTTTTTGGAGTCCCTACGCCCTACGGTTGTGGTACCTCCCATACAAATTTGGGGTTCCCGGCGAAAAAATTGTTTCCGCGATAGCGCCCAGACGCTTAATCTGTCTAAGTTAAAATTTGGCATAGAAGCTTCTGTTAACCATCGGAAGAACCTATTAGTTTTTGGGGTACTTACGACCAACGTTTGGGGTACCTGCCATACAAATTTGGGGTACTAGAGTAAAAAATGTCGCTGTTTTTTCGCACCTCCCCGGATACTAGTCAGGAAAGTCTTGGGGTGACACAACCGATTTTTTTATTAAATGTTGCTCAGTTGCTCGTACAGATTCACCCACTTGAAGGATGTAGGTAAATTGAAACTCATCTGTACATACATAATTATACGGGTGAGTTTTCATTAACCGGCATCCTTCAAGGGAGTGAATCAGTACGAGCAACTAAACAAGTTTTGATATAAAAAAATTGGGAAGAACAAAAAAAAAATGTTTTTTTTTAATCTGCAAATTTGAAGAACTTGACTGTTAGATAAAGTTTGACAAGCGTTTGAGCGCGTTGCGCCATCTATCGGTATGTAGAATATTGCTAAGAAACGATATTAGCGATATTTTACCTACCGCTATATAGCTCATCGTGCTCAGCGCTTTTAATACTATTTTTCAGAAACAGAAAAATGTTTTTTTTTTTTAGTTTTTTCCACAATTTTTTATTAAAAAATGCTTATTTGCTCGTACTGATTCACTCCCTTAATTAAAACTCACCCCGTATAATTATAATTATATAACCTGTTGATGACTAACGACCGCTATTGCGCTTAAATACCTACATTATATTATAATCATTTTTATATACATATTTATAATTAAGCAATTTCTTACAATGTCTCGCAAACAAACTATCAGCTAACAATGTCACACAGATATGGGTAAAGTTATTTCGTAACGAATTATTAATACATAGTGATAAGATAAGGAATTGATAGCCAATGTAGTTGGTTCGGATTCATCATTTTCAGTATAGAATATAACTTGAAAATAAAATGTCGACCAAGGTGGCCATCGTTACGGGTTCAAATAAAGGTATCGGGTTCTACGTGGTGAAAGGCTTATGTGAAAGATTCAATGGTGTTGTCTACTTAACAGAGAGGGATATCGCTAGAGGCCAAGAAGCAGTGAAACAACTCTCCGAAATGGGCCTAAAAGCAATGTTTCACCGATTGGATATCACCGATCGCAGTAGCATCGAAACACTCGGAAAACATATCAGAGAAACGTACGGAGGTGTAGATTTGATAGTGAACAACGCCGCTCTGTTTGACATGAACGCCGCACAACCGACTTATGAACAAGCAAAAGACAAAATTGACATAAACTACAACAGTCACAAACGAATGTCTGAAATACTGTACCCAATGCTGAGACACAATTTATTTATTTATTTATAAGTACTTATTGCAATGGTTACGACTAATTATACCAAACAAGTTCAAGAATCAAACATAAACAGTTCAGAGAAACCGTCACATCGTGTTTGGCACCTGCCTAAAACTCATATAACTAGGTCAACTAAGGCCTGTATCTAGATGAGCTAATTACAATACGTATAATGACGATGATAAGCTCGTCATATCAGGTAACTACATATAACTAAACAAAATATTTACTAGCTATAATATCTATAAATATATATATTAGATAAATATATACAAACATACATAAATATATAAACATACATATAATATAATATAATAACATAAACATACATATGATATATATATATACATATACACACACACATATATATATATATATATATATATATATATATATATATATATATATATATATATATATATATATATATATATATATATATATACATATATATATACATATATATATATATATATATATATACACATATATATATATATATATGTATATATATAATCTCTCCGAAAAGGGCCTTAAAGCAATGTTTCACCGATTGGATATCACCGATCGCAGTAGCATCGAAACACTCGGAAAACATCAGAGAAACGTACGGAGGTGTAGATTTGATAGTGAACAACGCCGCTCTGTTTGACATGAACGCCGCACAACCGACTTATGAACAAGCAAAAGACAAAATTGACATAAACTTCAACAGTCACAAACGAATGTCTGAAATACTGTACCCAATGCTGAGACACAATGGTAGAGTCGTCAACGTCAGCAGCTCCAACGCTCATATATCAGCTCTGAAAAATGATAATTTAACAAAAAAGTTTCTAAACAAAGACATAACAAGAACTGAACTGGATGAAATTATCGAAAATTTCCTCAATGATATTAAATTTGACAAAATAAAAAGGAAGAATTTAACGACTACTACGATTACAGCGTTTCGAAAGCTGCCACGTACGTCTTGGGAGTTATGGAATCGAATGAGTTTCGAAATCGAAGAAAAAATGTGTCTGTAAACGCCGTTCATCCAGGGTTTTGTAAAACGGACGCTTCCTAGTGGAAAGGATGCTTCACGGCAGAAGAAGGCGCATCGGCAATTTTGTACGCAGCTCTCGATGCACCGCAGGAGCTGACCGGAAAGTATATATGGTTCAACAATAATGTCGTTGATTGGTACGACGTGACAATACCGTGTTACGAATTGTTACGCAGCACTAAAGATGATCCAACTCCTTATCCAAATCAGAAAGTTGATAAAACCGCTGCATAAGTGCTGTCAGATCAGAAATAAAGGATCAGATGTACAAGGAAACCGCTGATGCAAGATCTGTGCTGTCACTCACTCAAACTAAAGGAGAATAAATAGATCATCATCATCATCAGCCGGTAGACGTCTACTGTTAGACATAGGCCTCCCCCATAGAACGCCATGACGAACGGTCTTGAGCCGTCTTCATCCATCTACTTCGTGCGACCGTGGCAATATCATCGTTCCTTCTTGTGGGGGGCCGTCCTACACGCCGTCTGCCGGTTCATCATCACTATTCGAGAACTTGTTGTTGGTTCTGCAAGCCATATGTCCTGCCTATTGCCATTTCAAGTTACTGCTTTTACGAGGTGTATCGTTGATCTTGGTTCTTCTGCGGATTTCCTCAATTTCGGATCCTATGATGCGGTGAAACTCCAAGCATAGCACTCTCCATGGCTCATTGCAAGACTGAGTTTGTGTATGAGGCCAATACTTAGCAACCACGTTTGTGCCGTATGTCATCATTGACAACACCTACTGATTATAGACTTCTTGAGGCTGTGCAATATTTTTGACGTGAAGTTACAGCGTAGTATCCCGAACACTGCCCATCTGAGTTGCAATTTGTCGGCAGATCTCCTTGTCAAAGTTGACTCTGCCTAGACCTGCACATGGTATATTTTTAATAAACTTACCCTTAAAATGGCCTAACCTTAAGAGAAAAACAAATTAAAAAAAAACTTCTATACATTCCTAAAGAGTTATTTATTTAATGAGCTCAAAAATATATGAATGGGGTATAGCAGCAAGCTTACAGGTTATTGGAGTCTGTTTAGCATAGATTGTTCGGCGATATTTCGACCAAACGACGTCAAAGTTCAGGGCGAACGTCTGGACGAATGAGGAAGTGGTTTACTTACGCCAACGTGAGACCAGACGTATCCATCGGGGTTGGTGATGGGGAAAATGTACCAGTCGTGGGCGGTGGCGAGCTCCCTCACTTCGGGGTCCTCGTTGTAGAGCAGGTCGTTGATGATGAAGGTGATGTCCCTGCCCTCGAAGGTGCGCCCGCCGACTATCAGCTCCGCGGTGGAAGGGTTTTGCTGGGCGATGTGCTCCAACCATGCGTAGATGTCGTCCAGGGTGTGGTACGATGTCCAGTCGAAGTCTCTAATGTTACTCGGCGTGTAAGAGGTTACCTACAATTTGCTCATTGATCAACCTGACGATACAAAAATAGTCTAAAGACATCCTTCAGCGATTATCATGTTACAACAGGTAAAAGAAAGTACCACGTACTGTAAAAAACTTCCCGGCAAGTAGCAAAGCACTTTAAGGGTTTAAGCGCGATGTCCCTTCGGGATAAGGTTGACCTGGTTGATCGACGGGCGCGGCTAGTGAAAGTGCATCGCATACGTTCGATTCAATCGTTCACGCCAATATACCGACCAGCAAAAATTCAAGGCATCAAGTTGTACCAAATTTCAACTCTACAAGTCCATATTACGAAGTTCAACCGCAACCTTTTCAAATCTTCCCATGACCAAATGATGCCTGCAAGCCGAATTTCAGCTAAAACGGATTAAACGTTTGAGCACTATCGTGGCGCTATCGCACACAGACACATAGACACACTTAAACACAGACAGACACATACACAGACTTCCATCTGAAAATAGTCGTAATCGTATCTAGCCGTAATCGGGGGGCTCAACATATATATTTCTGTCTTGATCTCTAAGCAAATGTACGCGTTCACAATACTTTCCCTTCTCCATAGTTGGTGGACCGAGAAAGTAATAATAAAAATACGCCTGCCGTTAAACAAAGTGAACTACTTTATTTATAACTATAGATGACCCGGTGAACTTCGTACCACCTAAAATTGATTTGATTGTAACTCTTTATAAGCGTTTATTAATACTAATCAACCTTCCAAATCGTTGAGTTTCGTTTTGGTGATTAAATGTCTTTTTTTACTTTTTCGATTTTTTTTACTTTTTCGAGTGGTTTGACTTTTTTGACTTTGTGACTTTTTTTAACTTTTTCGACTTTTTAGACTTTTTTGACTTTTTGACCTTTGTGACTTTTTTGACAGTTTCGACTTTTTTGGTTTTTTGACTTATCGAAATTTTAGACATTGTATGGAATCAATAACAGTTATTGATAGCGCAACTGTCAAATTATAGGATCGCCGCGATAGCCATCTGGAAAGTGGCCTATTTCGCAAAATGACCAATTTCGATTTTTTTCTATTTTCAGTTGTTTCTTTGAGTTTTTCCTAAATATTTTTTTTTGTAAACCACCCCTGAATCAACCCAAACAAAGCAAAACAAAAATAATTCAAATCGGTCTAGTAATTTCCGAGATCCTGCGAGACTAACGCACGGCGATTCATTTTTATATATAAGAAGATTATTAGAAACAATTCGTCGCAGCCGAAAACACGTTTTTAAAGACTTTGTTGAAACAAAGATAAAATATTAACGTTGAAACAAATTTCAATTTACTGAAGCGCCTTTACGGTCCCGTTGATGTCAAACATCCAGTGCTTAAAGACGATTGCGCATTTTGTGAGCCAGTCGACGGGCCTTGTCGAAGAACCGTGATGTCTACGGGCCTTGACTATGGACCGTGACGTCTTCCTCTGGGCAATTGCCCTTTAGCGGGTCTGCACTTTAACTAACAACTAACTAACAACTACAACGGGCGAACCCGTCACCTCAGGAAGTTTTAACTATATCAGATTATTCTATATCCAGTGAGGTGAGCGCAGAAGACTTAGGACTAAAAACAATCCACACTCTAGTTACGCCACCTGCCCGTCAGAGGCCAACTACTTACGGCGAGGCACCGGGAAAGGTAACCAGCCGTTAGCCTCGCCCCTGACTACCGGTTTGGAAGGATATCTCCGTCTGGAATTAACCGGATACCTCCTGACTCCTGACTGGTTACAGGATCGAAGTCACTTGCGCGGTCCTCTCCCTTATGAAAACGGCGATACGGTGTCTACCGAATTTATCGCGAACCACGGCATCCTTTGACCGGCTTATTCACCCGGGATCGGGTTGCCGAATGGTCGTTTCGAGAGCAGTTGCCATAAAGTTAACAACTAACCCCGCTCTATAGGAAACATTGCTACTTCCAGACTCCCCCGGCTGTTAGTCGGAATGCACAATCGATTGGCTGACGCCGCACCGGGAGCGCCGAAGGTTGCTCTAGACTGGCCCGCAGGCCAGCGTCCTACCCTGGCTCTCGCTTCTGCGTGGAGGCCGCCTGATGGGTGTTGACCCTTGCGTTTGACCGACTCTATAAAACTGGGCCTAAGTGGCCAACTGCAACAGGGCCCATTAGCTCCCCGGTCTGCACGTTAGCCAGGCCCATTGACATAGTCAACTAAGTATGGCGTCGCAGGGATGCGCACCCTGCTGCAGGTATCTCGAAACAATCGCGCTCCGACCCCGCCGCACTAAGTCATTTATTTAATTTATACTCGTGGTCTTTTGGGATATTTGATTCCCATGGAACAGTTAATTCTACGATAGGGGCCATCTTCCGAGATAGAGAGTAAAGAGTTATATCTGGACGCAGGGCTGTGCATCCGAGACTTTCAGGGAATTTATACTGTTTAGAGACCAAATCGACCTCCAGAATCCAATCTCAAGCTTTCTCGATTATTGAGAAAGGTTTTGTAGTGAAATATTTTTTTCTTTAGAGCCATCCCGCACAAACTGCATTGGGGGTTTGGAGGGTACTGTCAAACCCTTGCTGGCACTAGTTTGTAAATTACTTCGCTAATAACAGCAAGGACTTTGACGTGGGAGCAAGTGTACCATCCTTGATCTAAGGCCACCTTGCAGCCAGCTAGAATATGTCTGGCTGTGTATTTATTTAATGATTCATTACCGTAAAATATTAGTTTTGCTTACAAAAATAACGGGAACCGAATGGAAAAACCTAAACCTTATACTTATACTTATACGACTCTGCCACCCAACTGGGACTAGCCCGTTGGGGTGGTTCCTAGGGTGTACATGGACCTAGAAGGTCCCTCTTTTATAATTTTACGTACGTAGCTATAATTTTAATCTAAATAAAATTGAGGCTGATAAAGTTTACCACAAGATTCATTTTATGTATTATGTTTTTCGTTAATTCCCATAGTTTCCGAGATATCTGCGCTCTAATTCTGAAAAAAAAAGAAAATGCCTGACGTTTTTTGACTTACTAAACATGCTAGTTGTTCGGGCTTTTATTATAAAAAAGTGAGGTAAAAGGAATTTCTAGAAAATCATTTTTTTCAAGAATTTATTATATTTTCCTATTTTATCTTCAAGCGTTCAAAAGTTAGAACAATTTCAACTTTATGTGTAAATTGCGAGATTTCGCAGAAAGGATTATATTTCGTATTTTCAGTTATTTCGCTGCTCTAACTCTATTATATACCTGGTTAAGCCAATATTTCGTTGTCGGTTAAACAATATTTACCTGCTCTATAATAACATTTATCTTTTAGTCTTTTTTAAGTGTTCGTTAATTAATGCTAGCTGTTTTATCGATTACATATTTTTCGGAATATTCTTATAATATTTAATGCAACAGAATTCTGTTCTATTGTTGCTCAGTTCCACTGTGTGTACTGTTGGACCGGTTTTAAAAGCCTATTTTTTAAAGATTGAAGGCGATTCACGTGATATATGTAAGGGATTTCAACAATCCCTAATGAGAAAGTCAGCTTTTAAGATTGCCCTTGAAATGGCGACCGTTGAGCAAATGTCCGACAGACAGCTGACGCGCGACATTTTTTCAGCAATTGAGCACAATCATTTTGCTCAAAGACAACGACAATTCTCTGGACCTTGTAACAAGGATGAAGCACATTCGAAGTAGAAATAAATCAAATTGTTCGATGGTCCCTTCAATGCATAGTCACTAAAGGGGCACTTAAGTAACGACTATTAATAGCAATTTTGAGAGTGTCATTTAAATGTCCCTTAAAGGTGTACTTGAGTATCGACTGTGAATACGCCTTAAGGTTTCAATGTAAAAAAAAAGTTTGGACTCTGCTACTCTTATCTAATCATTTTTCTACTCAACATTAATTGGCTTAACAAATGTATTTGCCAGACCCTTGGTGGCACGAGAATCTGGAGACTTTTTACCTCGCGACTAACAGAAAGTACTTTGTCGCAACAGTAAGTGAACCGTCCTTGATCTAAGGCCACCTTGAAGCTGCGGAAGGGGTGTTGCTACAAAGAGAACATGAACTATCCTCTGAATAGCTCGAACTAGCGAGGTTACTGGGGTCTAGAAGTGTATGCTGGAAGCCATTTAAATAAAAAATTGCATCTCTGGCAGTTATACAACATTAACTTTGGAAAAGGTATACAAAGTTATAAGTGATGTCCAGTCATTCTGGTATTAAGGACCAACAGCATGAGCCATACTATTGCTAAAGTATTCTCCTCGCAAGTAGGATTTCTTCAGGTTCACGCCGCTCATGTTTGTGCTACCATTCCCCAGACCAGTGCCATTCTCACTGATTCCAGCAAGATTATTTTTGTGAAAAATTATAAAACTAAAAATCAAAAAACTCAAAAACCGAAAAATAAAAAACCTGGTACCAAGAAACCTTTAGGTACATCATTAGTTATGCTTTGTCATAACTTAATATAATTTTGATATTCTGGTCCCAGAGTATTTCTGTATCGATGAAGTAACTGAATTTCTTGACCTTCTAGCTTATTAGGGGCCATCCACATATTACGTAATCACCTTTTTGGGATTTTCGGACCCCCCCCCCCTCCTCCGCCATGTCAACAGACGTTATCAGCGGCCTAACCCCCCCCCCCTTACCCCTCCCCACCCCCAAGATAACGTAATCAACCGAATTTGCGGAAAATATGAAAAATCTTGAACCCAGCGTTTGTAAAGTGCCTTTAAAAATGTACTTTATTAATGTAATGTAATTACAAAATCTTAAACTTTTTGGTTTATTTTACAAATCCCAATCTTTAGACCGCAGCACTTCCCGGAACAGGCCCGGGCGACTCAATCGCAGACGAGCGCGTGGAGTATCTACGCACATCGCGCGTGCGGGGGGGGGCTTCTTCGGCGTGGCACTGCGGTATTTCCGTGCAGGTTTAAACCAAAAAAAATGCGATGCGTTGACCAAAGTTTATTACGTAATCAAGACGGGCACGCCCTCCTCCCCCCTTCCACGTAATCATCCGTAAGCCTCAGCTCCTACCCCCCTCTCCCCCTCGGTGATTACGTAATATTTGGATTGCCCCTTACTTTTCTCCAATATTTTTTTATAAAATAAGCCACATATTATTTTTTTCAACAGCTCGCTTTTGCTGGTTCAATAGTCAGAATGGAACTAACCTACGTTGCACAAAAAACGAACATATCGGCAAAATCGAATGCTTTAAATGCTAATAAAGCTATCTTATAGCAAAGACATGTAAACAACACATGTAAACAAAACATGATTGTACGGCACGATCGTGTATGATTCGCTCCAGCAGTGGGCTGTCAAACATATTGATGACGATATAGTGTACCTATATAAACAAAACACGATCGCACCGGCAGAGTGGGCTGTTAAATATTTCTGACAACAAATTTCTATCTATTAGAAACAATTTAAAAAAATATCCCTTGTCGCAGGGCCCCCTAAAAGGCATAAGGCCCTTAGGCTGGTGACTACTTGGCCTATTTGATAACCCGGCGCTGGATTGTATCACAAGGGAGCAAAATAATATTTTTACGGCGAGGGCGCTTTTATGAATCCAGAGCGAAGTGAGGGAATCTTTAGTAGAATCCTGAACGTAGCGAGGGATTCAAAAAAGCGCCCGAGCCAAAAATATTTTGCGCCCGAGTGATACACTCTACTATTCATCACCCTCTATGAGAAAATAAAAGGCGCCTCATATTTTATTGTAATATTATTATTTAATAAAACATAGAGTATGAGTATGCTCAGTTCTAATGCTTTCAGGAGTTAAATCTATACTTTCACTGTCACTTGAAGAACTCGTTTTTCAAAACAAAACGATGAATTTCTTACAATCCGTGAAAATTGTCGAAAACGCGGGCGACAAAAACAATAATAATTGACGTTCGCGGATTTTTAATTTCATTTGTTTTTTTTATTCAGCCGGCGGCGCGACTAGGGGCCGTCGTACCAGCCAGTCTTTATTCAAACAATATTTGCGTTCGATTTCTTCGGCGCTGAAGACTAAGATGTTCCAAATTCAAAAAGTGCGCCGCAAAGATAAATTGCGGCGCACTTATTCAAAAAGTGAGCCGCAGAGATAATTGCGGCGCACTTATTAAGTTTCTTATAGAAAACACCTCTTTCTAAGTCGTCCTTTTCGAATAGATAGGATGAAAAAGCTTTTTCCGCTGGATCCCTCATTTGCTTTCTGATGAGAAGAAATCAACTCGCATGGTGCCTCAAAACTAGCGTTTGGGCGCTAACGTGGAGGAAAACACTCCGACCCGCAGACACGCAGGCAGACTTCAAACTGGAAATGGTCTTAATCGTCTCATTGGGGCTCAAAATAAATATTTCAGTATTTATTTCAAAAACAAATTTTAGCGCGCTCTCAATACTTTCCCTCTTAGACGGTTAGTGGGCCGGGAAAGTAAAAATATTTACACCTGAAGTAACAGAGTCACCTATTGCTCAAACAAACCAATGCTTGCTTCCGACTCGATACTACACCTAAAATATTTATACTACAGAAACGAGCCATCCGTGCTATTTATAAATTAGGTTCTAGACAGTCATTACGCGGAAAATTTAAAGAAATCAATATTTTGACACTTGCATCTCATTACATCTATGAAAACTTAATGTATGTGCATAAAAATAAAGAACTGTTTTTAAAAAACTCTGATAGGCATGGTGTCAATATTAGAAATAAAAATAAACTTGCTTACCATAAAAGTCGACTCTCCAAAACCACAAAATCATTCAAAGGGCAATGTATACGCTTCTACAATAAAGTCTCAGAAAACATGTAAAATTTATCTGTGATACAATTTAAGTTATTTATTAAGAAGAAGCTGTACTCAAAGGGCTACTATAAAATAAATGATTATCTAGACGACAAAGACCCTTGGAAATAAAATGGTTACCTCGATGATTAATATCACGTTATATGTCACAATAATTTGTTATAATGTCACAATATCTTAATTTTTTATCATTTATGTATGTTTGTATGCATTATTGACGTCAAAAAGTTACGATTTCGTACTATTTTGAATAAAAAACTTATGATTATGATTATTATACATCTGCTAAGTCTTGGTCGATTAAGGAAGGGGGATTAATATACATATAGCACTGAGTATAAATAATAAATGATTAATAGAATAGTATGTATGATTTCTGGCCCACCAAGAGAATAGGAGGGAAAATATTGTGAATGAGTTAAAAAATGGCGAGTTGAAGATGGAAATATCCATTTTGAGCCTGAGATGATTATGACCATTCCTAGATTTTAAGTCTGTCTGTGTGTCGGTCTATCTATGTGTATTCCTACACGATAGTGCCCAAGCGCTTCATCCGATTGACCTGAAATTTGGCACACAGGTTTGGTCTCGGCAGGAGTTGAAAAGGTTGTGGTTGAAAACGGTTCACCAGGGGGCGCACTTGTCATATTTCAATCTTGAAATATTAGGCTTAGAGACTTAAAATTGGTGCAGATGCCTTTTTGGATGCCTTTTACGAATAATACTGTTTAAATTCCGACATAAACTTTAATCAAATATTAGGCTCAAACCCGTCCCACCAGTATGTACATATATAGAGGTGAAAGTATGACTACGTATAACAAATCACATAGAGAATAAAGAATCACCTTCACATTGATCGACATCTAGGCATTTAAAGCCAGCGATGGCCAGCGCAAAAAAGATCACAATCTTGGCTAACATGTTGCCACCTCAATATTTTAATACTATTATATCATGTGTATTTGATGACATCCCATATGTATCCATAATACTCATATGTACAATTCTAATTAAAAACGTTACAAGCTTAAAATATTAAAAAACTTTCGATGTTTATTTTAATTTGCTATCGCTCATCATAACTTATTATGCTCAAATATTGCTACTTCTGATTTCACAAAACGATCATGCTAATTAGATTAGGTATAATTTTCATCGCTATTTAAGCTTTTTATTATTGTATTTAGGAATTCATATTAAAATATAATTACTTACTGTAAAAAATATAAAAAAATTAAAAATGTTAAATTAATTTTGTTTAAATCAATAGAGCTGTCATTTATTTTTTGTTACTAAGGTAAAAGCCTATTACAACAACATAAATCCCCCTCATAAAAAAAACAGCTACAGTATTAATACTAGCGACTTCTCATCTGGTATAGATGTAGTATATGTATTATTAAGTTTTCTTTTGTGTAAATGGTTATATATATTTTTGTGTAAATGGTTTCACAAAACCTTTGTGCGGTGATAATAGCAAATTGCAACATTCGACTGAATCGGCTTTTTGCAGGATCCAGCAAACAGGATGCTCAGATGAATGCTAGTATTGGAACACGTCCCACTAAACGGGATCCTGCGAAAAACCGTTCCCGCGAAGACCAGGATGTTGCCGTGGAAACGTAGCGAAAGGGGCAGAAAGCAGGTCGCGTTGGTGCCTTAACACTCTCGAAAAGTTCCACAGAGGAACTTTAAATGTTGCATTTAGCATTGTCCCAGGTAGCGAATCCTCGATCTGTGCGCAGGATCCTGAAATGAGAACCAGTCACGAGCATTTCTTGCAGCCAAAAATAGTTGTCCGTTGTAGGAGCGTCGCAAAGAAAACGGTCGAAACAAAGAACACTCAAATCACAGTAGTGTACAAACATTTGTTTGCAATTAGTCCTCCTCCACAGCGACAATGTAAGCGAGCTCTCACACCGCCCGAATAACAAAAGTACTTCTCCAAAAAGAGCTCGTGAATTTTGGACCACGATTTATTAACATTCCAAAAAATTACAATAAATTTCGTGATCAATGATTTTCGACACCGTAAAAATACCGTCGATACCTTCCAAGCCGCCATTTGAGTACCTGGACTTCTGAATAGAATTAATAAGGATAATAAGAATGACTGAATTTATTTCCATAAGTTACCCTTAAAATGGTAATTTTCAGTCAGCCTAACCAGCCCGAACCCCATACCAAGGTAGATTATGATCGCAAATAAAATAAAATACAAATAGAGCTGCCATGGAAATCACTAACTAAAGTCTTGGGGGTGAGCAGTGGATTCCGGACTAAATGTGGTAGGTTTAGGACAGCTGTCTTGCCACATGTAAGCATCGCCTTACCATCCATTCGCTCCCCCTTTGAAGCCATAGAAATTGAGATGCAGTCGTAGAATTTTAATTTAGTTTGTATAATTTTATTGATGTTTTTAATTTTTAAACTGTATTCACGTATTAGATAAGACTTGCCCTCTCGTCTCAAAATAATTTACCGATGTTAGTACCACCTCAACACAGGTTCATACCTAGTGAGATGGTAAACTGATATGTCAAAAAGATGAATTTCCTTTCTAAACTAGGTATAATATGTACACTTATTATAAAATGTTTTTGTGATATGATAAGGATTTTCTTTATGTAAATTGTAACTTGAATTAAGGAAACAAACAAATTAAAAAAAATAATACGTGTGGCACTCGGGGACTGCCGCGGTAAAGCTATTGCATAGCATTTTTAACAACTTATGCAATTATAATTATTTATTTATTTTATTTTTTCTGATATCAGATAACTGCGCTCTATCGAATCATTTGCGGCTGCGGAAGCAAATGATTCGAAATAATTAAAACGTCTTCCGATAGATCGCCGCGTACGAATTTTTTATTCGATAAAGCAAAAAAACCGTATTATTGGAAAAAATCGTAGATAAAAAGATAGATACCTAATTAAATTATCTTTAAAATGGTGCAGGTTTCATAATAATACGCCAGATAGTATTTGCGTAGTAGTCGTTTTTGAGTTCGGTTAGACCTAATTTCACAAATTAATTACACTATGTAATATAACAAAATCTAAAATATTCAAAGCTAAGAATATTAGGAAAATGTTCTTGTTTAACATATATTTTTTTCGAATCATAAGCAGTACTCGTTTAGACGTAATTAACAGTTTAAAATCATTAATTTTCGTTAAGAAATTTCTTCATTCGGTCGCCGTGCTGGCCTAGGCCCGGGATAAAAGCTATGCAATAGCTGAATAAAAAATAAATAAATTTGAGATTAAGCCATAGAATTTGAGATTATTATGTTTAAGATAATTGATAATTTAGGTTACTTGTAAGTTTTGTATTGGGAGCACACTTATCAAAGAATATTATAATAAATTGTTAAATCGCAGAAAAATGCGGTAGTTTTGCTGCTAAGACCCTATCGTTTACTTGGGTCTGCTCATCTCATGGTTCAACTCCTTTCTCGAAGAGGGCCGAACCTGGAATGGACTTTGTTTTAACGATTTCAAAATTTATTGTACTACTTATTTCATGATTTATTTATTGAAAATTGACCGATTTGTGTAAATGATTTCAAAATAATAAAAGCTATGATGTAAACAATCGTCTGTTATTTTATTATTACTTTATTTCGAGCTAGGATAGGCGTGATAAGAGCGTCATCTAGAGCGCGTTTAGCGCGGCTTTACAGGGTGAGTTTTTAATTAGTGAGATCCTTGTAGTACAATGAATCAGTACAATGAAATAAGCATGTTTTGTTTTATTTTTTATTTTTTTATTAAATTGAAAACTTAACCTGTATATTTTACATGGTTTTACAAAGAGATAATAGTGCAGAGAAGAATGAAAACTTAAATAAAACTATTTTTTAGCTGGCGGTCCATTGGCGTATTCATTATGGACGACTAAGTCTAAGCCCTCAACTTCCACTTTGTCAATGACGTACTTGCGATTAACCCTGTAAAAAATAAAAGAGTATTTATTAATTTTATTTAATCAATGCACAAAGATTATGCTAAATGTTACGTCATTAGTAGGGCGGTGTCGACTACAACGGGCGAACCCGCCACCCCAGGCTGGTATAACGATATATGATTGTTCTTTCAGCCGTGGGATGAATGTAGAAGACTTAGAGACAATACAACCTACTGTCTAGCTCCACCAACAAGCCTGTTAGACACCGCGTAGAGTTAACCTTCAGGATACCTCCGTCCTCCCGACTGGTTTCGGGTCCGAAGTCACTTACGCAGCCTCTACCTACTGTATTATAGCGGTAATTCAATTTGAATTTATCGTGGACCAGTGCGTCCTTTGCCCGTAGTGCCACTCGGGATCAGGTGGCTCAAGGTCGTTTCAAGAGGGCCATGACAACAGGTCAATATCCACCCCCACTGATTAGGAGACAGTATATTTACATAGTCTCGAGACTCCTTCAGGACTTAGTCAGAGTGCCCAACTGATTGACGTCGCCGAACGGTGCGCAAATCGTCCAGTAGCGCCGGGATGCAATCCCACTAAAAGAAACCGGTCCACTAGCTTGTGAGGCCTGAAACGCGAGAGTCTTACCCGTAGTAGCCTTCCACTTGAGGAGGCATCTGAATAGGAGCTTAATCGTGAGTTGAGCTGATCCAAGACCAAAATAGATCTTGTGGCCCAAGCTGCACGAAACCGTTCGCTACTTGTTACATCGATAAAATATACACAAAAAAAACGGTTGTGTCTATCCAAGGCTTTCCCGGCAAGCAGACAACCTCCCCCTTCCCAACGCCAACGTACCCACCCCCCTTCCCCCGAAGGTGATTATGTTGATTATGATCGCAAGAAAAATACAAATGGGGCTGATATGGAATCACCAACTAAGGTCTGGGGGTGGAGCAGTGGATTCCGGACTAACTGTGGTAGGTTTAGGACAGCTGTCTTGCCACATGTGAGCATCACCTTACCATCCATTCGCTCCCCCTTTGAAGCCATAGAATTTGAGATGCAACCGTAGAATTTGAGATGAAGCCCTAGAATTTGATATTATTAAGTTTTAGATAATTTTTCTACGAAAGACCAAGATTGGAGTATTTTTGTAGTACTTCCGTGGTATTTAAATGGCTATTTTGCACTATGATTTCTTAAATGCCAGAATTTAAAAATTATTTGTGTCGCTTGTACCGGGTGGGCCATCTAACGTTTTAAATATGACCTAGCGGTTCCTTTGTTTTCGAAAGGTAGAATGACATTCATTTATTGACAGAAAATTAGTTTTATGTTTGACATTTGCAAAATGGGACGCTATACGCTTGAACGAAACTGGGAAATATTAAAAACTTCCTTCCAAGGTGTCTTTAATCAAGGAACCACCGTTTCGGTCAATGGCGAGCGTTACCGTGCCATACTCAATGCATTTTTGTTTCCAAAAGTTGAAGAGAATGACATGGACGACATTTGGTTTTAACAGGATGGCATAACTTGCCACACAGCCACACTTGAAATGTTTCAAGTGAAAATCTTTTCCGTACACAAGAATGTATCCAAAGTTTTCTTTTCACTCTATTACATTTTCTTCTTCTCCGTCGTTCCCTCACTACTGTGGATCGTGGCCACTAGACAACAGTTTGCCTACGAGGCTCCTCCACTTCGATCTGTCTTCTGCATGGTGGGTTGCAGATTGTATTGACTCTTTTGTAACTTCTTTAATGAGGTGGTTCCATCTGGCCGGTGATCTGCCTCTGCTTCTTCTTCCCTCCACTTGACCCCCGGAAAGCATTTTCTCCATCTGAGAAACCCAGAGAATCTTCTCTGGGTTTCTCCTGGCAACATGACCGAAGAACTGCAGGACCCTTCTCATGCATACGGTGGAGAGCCTCACTTGGATGCCGAGTTCTTCTAGGACAGATTTGTCGGTGCGGCGTGCTGTCCATGGGATTCCTAGCATTTTACGCCAACACCACATCTCCAGTGCATCGATTTTGGTGAGTGTCCGAGCCTTCAGGGTCCATGTCTCCGATGCATAGAGAAAGATCGAGAAAACCAGAGCTCGAACCAGCCTGACCTTAGTCCGCGTACTTATACCCCGATTCTTCCACAGCCTTTCTAGCTTGCTCATGGCCGAGATTGCCATCTGGCTTCTGCGTGAGACCTCCTTTTCGCAGTTTCCGTCGTTGCATATCATGAAGGCCACGACATAGACAAAGTCTTTCACAGCTTGAAGGTCACTCAGCTCGTTGGTGCGTTGCATGGTTCCAGCCCGGTCCACAAACATGAGTTTGGTCTTGCTGTGGTTCATGTGAAGTCCACACTCCTTGCTTCCCGTCTCCACCCTGTGTAATAGGGTCGCCGACTCATTTTCATCGGCACCCATGATGGTCGTGTCGTCGGTCAATCTTAGGTTATTGATTCTGAGACCTCCAATGCGAATTCCACCCTCCCATTCGTCTAGGACTTTTCTCATTATATGTACGGCGATCAGGTTGAAAAAAAATCCTACCGACCAATAAGTCTCCTCCACTAAGATGGGTTCCCGGCCATGCAGGAATCGAGGGAAATGAAAAAGCCGACGAACTTGCTAGGACGGGAGCAAAGGGAACGTTATACGGCCCTGAACCTTGCTGTGGCGTACCAAGAAGCCTTGCAAACCTAATGCTCAAACAAATGTGTTTAGAACAATCCGTCAACCACTGGAACAACACGCCAGGGTTGTTACATTCCAAAGCGCTTATTAAGGCTTACGACCATAAGACGGCCCGTGAAGCCCTATCGCTAAATAGGAACAATCTACGCATACTGGTGAGGGCGCTCACGGGGCATTGTGGCCTGAACAAACACATGTTCAACCTCAAGCTCAGAGACACAAATATGTGCAGGTTCTGCCAAGGGACAGAGGAAACCCCCCAGCATCTCATGTGCGAGTGTGGCCCGCTGATGCATAAAAGATACACCCACTTGGGTGGTCACTACCTCCAACCTGAGGAGGTAAAACAATCTGGCGCCAAAAGCCTGTTGCGGTTCTTAATGACACGAGGCTTAGCGCAGAACTATAGTAGGTGGCGAACACAATAGATCTGCAATGGTCGCAGTGTTACAAGGCTCATAAAGACCTTAGACAAGCCCCACTCAACTAATAATAATAAGGTATTTTAGTGACTTTCCAGTACTTTACGCAACAAAATTATGAAATTTAGGTAGGCGGCAGGTGGCGTGGAACAAGACGCGAACAGGACGTCTTTTACTATATATCTAAAGGTAGCGTCTAAAAACGCAAATACACGCCACTCTACTTAAATTATTAACTCGATTCGAAAATTAATAACTTATGCAAAGCGAAGCCACGGGCAACACCTAGTAATTAATATTGTTATGACCTATAATATTGAAGCTCCTAAACGGGCCAAATTTTCGCTGCAATATGTGGCTGCAATACATTGCCTGGCAACATTGCTAGCAATACCAGCCATACTATGCAATAAACGGAAATAATTTTAGTATATTCCAGCCATAAAGCCACATATTTTTAAAACTGGCTTAAACATATTTATGTGTGGCCAGCGTATTATGTGTAGGGGCTCGTAACATATTTATGTGTAGGGGCTCGAAGGGTTGATAAGGTCGTGGTGGGGCCTACTCTGCTGGAGAGTAGATCTCTATAAAATGCCACGTAAAGCCAAGATGCAGTCGGCCAGCAACTCTACCATCAAGTCCGACTCCCTGGCGTCCCCGCCGCGAGTCCTGGGCAATGTGACTCCGGTCATAGCAGACAGGGAGAGGGCGAAAGGCGGTCCTCCGGCGCCTCAAAACAGGAAACACCCAGCTAAGGGAAGGAAATCCCTGACAGAAAAACCGCTCACACCGTAACCCTGTGGTCATGTCTTGCAGGAATGGGGGCCTTGGCTTAACCGCCCGGGCTACGAGGAAGACAACCTCTTCAAAAACTACCCCAATTCTACGGTGGGAAACATGCCAAGGGATGAGTGGCTGGTGGGTCAACCAGTTATGAACGCCAACCTCGATGGACCAGGCTAACATCGTTCAACAGTGCCTTCTCACAGGAATGGGCGTCACCCTGTGAGTGACTATTTATATCGACCCTACTCGTGGGACAAACATGAATAATACTGAAATTTATAATAAAGATCCAAACCAACAAAAAGATACAACCAACCAAAAAATCTTAACACAACAAGTCCTCACAAGGGGCTTTTTATAACTCGATCACGCACGCCTTCTCTTAGTGACATAACGAACGTTAATGCTACAGTTACAAATGATGATAACGAAGGAGAATGTACAGTAGCTACAGGTGGAAAAAGACAACTGGAAAGCCCTGAAACAACAAAAAATCCGAAACAAACCAAACTCAATGCCTACTGGCTAGGGCAGCCCATATCAACGTCTAATAGATTCTCCATTTTCGAAACTGAAGATGAGAATACTGACCATCAAACCCCTGCTAAACCTAAGGAAAAATCAGCCAAACCTCCACCAATTTTTGTAGACAAAGTCAGCAACATACAACCACTGATCCAGCTGCTTAATGATCATGCAAATGGAAATTACGAAATTAAAGTGTTCCATAATGAACAGGTTAGAATTCAACCAAAAACTCAGGAAGTTTACTCTATTATTGTAAAGGAACTAGAACTGAAGGAGACCGAATTCTATACCTACAAGCCGAAGCAAGAAAGAAACTTTAAAGTAGTCCTAAAAAACATACATCCCTCTACGGATACTGAGGAGATTAAGAGAGAGTTAAGCGAACTTGGTCATATCGTTACCAACATATGGAACATCAAGCAAAGATTGACACAAAAACCTCTGCCAATCTTCATAGTAGAGATAAAACCAAGTAGTGAAAATAAAACTATCTATAACATTAAATTCCTGCTTAATTGCCGCATCATCATCGAACCACCACATTTCAAGCGTGACATACCCCAATGTGCGAACTGTCAGCAATATGGTTATACTAAAACCTATTGTTTCCGCAAGCCCAAATGTATAAAATGCGCTGGAAATCATCTATCAATAAACTGCGGAAGAATTGGTAGATCCAATGTGTTAAATGTGTGCTGTGCGAGGGAAATCACCCAGCAAACTATAAAGGATGCACAGTCTTTAAAGAAATACAAAAATCAAAATACCCCCGTTAAGGAGAAGTCAACAACCTCAACCGACTAAAGCCACAATCCAGACAAACAAAACAATCCACAGTGAGCAAAGAACTTTCCAGACTAAACGGACTTATGCTCAATCCATAAAAAATAAGGATGGAAATCAAGCTCCACTGATAAATGACAAACTACAATCTCAATCAGAAAAAGATCCTAAGGATCTAAATAACCTACTAATCGGTATGCTCCAACAAATCATGCAACAAATGACTACAATGACAAACCTCCTCGTGAACCTCACGACAAAGCTGCAATGCTCGGCCTTAAATTAGTCATTTGGAATGCAAATGGGCTGTCACAACACACCTTAGAGGTGAAATCTTTTCTACAAATTCACCAAGTCGATATACTACTAATCTCAGAAACGCACTTCACTGAGAAGAGCCACTTCAAAATTCCCAGATATAGATTATATCATACTATGCACCCAGATGGCACTGCACATGGAGGATCAGCGATACTAATTAATGAAAATATCAGGCATTATGAAGTACTACCCTACCGTACACAAGAAATACAAGCGACTAATATTATAGTTGAAGACTGGAAGGGTCCACTATGTATATCGGCTTTATATAGTTCACCCAAACACCAAATAAAGAGTGGCACCTATAAGGAATTCTTTAAATCGCTAGGTCACAGATTCATTGCTGGTGGAGACTATAATGCCAAGCACACATTCTGAGGATCACGATTAATAACCTCCAAGGGTCGACAACTACTAAGTGCGATTGAAGCTTTAAGTCTAAATATTGTCTCAACTGGAGAACCAACGTACTGGCCTACCGACAGGAAAAAAATCCCAGATCTAATAGACTTCGGCGTAACAAAGGGCATTGTTAATACTCACCTGAAGTGTGAATCTAGCCTAGAATTATCGACAATCACTCACCGGTTATTGTAACTTTAGCTAACCACATTCTGCCTGCTGCTAGACCTTGTAAGCTCCACAGTCATAAAACCGACTGGAATCTCTTCCAGGACCTTGTAGCTTCTTTGCTTAATGACAAAGTTCCCCTTAGAACTGACGATAACCTTACAGAAGCAGTTGAGCACTTCAACAACAGTATACAACAATCAGCATGGAGTTCTACGCCGACAAAGACGAACACTACCGAACAAAATTGCCCTGTAATGGTAAGGGAGTTTCTAACCAAAAAACGGCAGGCAAGAAAACGCTGGCAGCAAATGAGATTTCCCGCAGATAAAACGTTCCTTAATGTAATATCTGCGCAGCTCAAAAAACTACTAGGTGAACTCCGAAATGAAGGGTTTGAAAAGTTCGTCAGAAACCTGGATACGATAAACACCTGGATGGAGTCTTCATACCGAACCCGAACGAAGGACCCAGTGAAATAGCAGAAAGTGTATCTGACTTCTTAGAGCTAGCTCACCAACTAGATCCACCTATCAAAAAATTACAAAGAGCGAAGTTAGAGCTACAATAAAAAAATTAAACCAACACAAAGCCCCGGGCTATGACCTTATTACAGGAAAAATAATGAAAGAACAACCCGAAGAAGGCATCACTTTCCTAACAGAAATATATAATGCCATTTTATGGAGGGGATATGTACCACCTCAGTGGAAAGTTGCTCAAATCATAATGATACTTAAACCTGGAAAATGCCCAGAAGATGTCAAATCCTACCGACCAATAAGTCTCCTCCCGATTCCTTCTAAGGTTCTGGAAACTCTCTTCCTAAGAAGACTATCTCCGATTATTGATCAAAATAAACTACTTCCTGATCATCAGTTCGGATTCAGAAGGCAACATGGAACTATTGAGCAAGTCCACAGGCTAGTCGAAAAAATAAATGATACCTTTGAACAAAAGAAATACTGTTCTGCAGCTTTTCTAGATATTTCACAGGCCTTTGACCGTGTTTGGCACGATGGCCTATTATATAAAATAAAGACAATGCTCCCAATAAACTATTATTTATTTATAAAATCCTACCTCAAAGATAGACACTTTTTTGTGAGACAAGGGGAAGAGACAACTACCCTGCACAAAATCTATGCTGGAGTACCCCAGGGAAGTGTGATGGGCCCTACACTGTATCTTCTGTATACTACAGACCTGCCATTAACCGAGAAGGTAGAGATGGGCACATTCGCCGATGATACTGCTGCACTAGCCGTACATGAAAATCCTGAGGAAGTTTCACTTCTCTTATAAAAGATGTAACAAAAACTGCCTATTTTGTTGTCTTGTTTTCGCGCCTTTGTGCAGATTATGTTCGCTGCACCCGTTTTTCCATGTTTTCCCTGTGTTTAGTCATGTTTCCTGTTGGTTTTCGCTGTTTTCATGATTTTCTCCCATATTTTGACAATTAGTTGAACCATTTACGAAATTTCGTAAAAAATGTCAAATTTTTGACAGATAGAGCTGTGCGGTCATAATTTTTATCGCCCTAAGCGATTGTTGCGATTAATCGCGGTTGTGCTGGTCTAGCCCTACCTTTTATGGGCAACAGACCAGCTGTCAGAAAATTTCGCGGTTGGCAGAGTGAGCGGCATTTCGCCAGCTGAGCGGCATTTATTTTTTAATGCGCAGTTGAGGAAAGTTTTTTTTATGTGAAGTGTTCGTAACTAACCTGGTGAGCATTTATTTTTCTTTTGGGGTTGCTTTTCCAGTAGGATCCGCGAGATTTTAACGGATTTTTCTGTTTGTCGTAGTTTGGAGGCACCTCTGTTTTTTTTACCAAATATATCTGCTGCTTAAGTGACGAGATCGTCACGGAATGTGACAAAAATTGCCTTCACATTTGGAAACTACTGCAACATTTTTTTTGGCTGGAGAATTTGTAATCGGAATCACGCATTTGACACGCCGATAAGGCGAGAGCTAAAAAAGGGTAGCCGCTGTGGCGAATTTACATGGAGATTACACGAAGATTTCACATAACCTTGTGTCTTTTTATTTAGTCTTTAGTGCCTGCTGGAGAAAAGGGATTTTCTGTGGGCCAAATCCAATGCCATGAATATCTAGCCCACACTCTGAGATAGTTTTTTTTCGAGGTTAACTTTTTTTCCTTTCATAATTTCTTTCGGGTATCTTTTTTTTGAATAAGTTTCCTTCTTTTTCTTTAAAAGGAGGTGGCGTCCTTTTAAATTCATTCTTTTGGGTTTTCGTGATTCTGCCGTGTTCCTTAAAAACACGGTAGATTAGTAATTTGAGGTTATAAAGAGTCTCGATAAGATTTCAATCTGGCTAAAGAAATGGCGAATCAAAGCGAATGAGACCAAATCGGTGCAAGTGACCTTCACCATGAGAAGGGAAACATGTCCACCAGTAAAATTAAATGGCATCCAAATACCACAAGGGAATGATGCTAAATACCTCGGACTGTACCTAGATAGACGGCTTACGTGGAGGAAGCATATATTTACGAAAAGGAAAGCGCTAAGTCAACAGCTCAGGAAACTGTACTGGTTAATAGGCCGCAAGTCACAACTCTCACTAGAAAACAAATTAGTAGTGTACAAATGCATCCTGAAGCCCATTTGGACCTATGGATTACAGCTGTGGGGCACAGAATCCAATATAAAGATTCTTCAGCGGTTCCAAAACAAGATGCTGAGAATAATAGTTGATGCACCATGGTATGTCAAAAACGACCGTCTACATCATGACCTGGAAATCTCAACAGTGAAGAAATTAAAACTAAAATGGTATCCTACCAAAAGCGAGTTGTACTTCATCCAAATCAACTAGCTTCAAAGCTGATGAAAAACCGGGCTTTCCGCAGATTGAAGAGGAGAGCGCCCCAAGACTTGCTGGCATAATGTGCTAGCACCCATTATTGTGGATGTGCCATTGGGCACATACCATTCAAGTCCAATCAAGATAATCAAAGGAACATCAGAGATATAAATGTTCAAGAGCCACAACAATTGCTGAATGTCATATCTAAAAGACAGATGGCTTTAACAAAAAAAAAAAAAAAATGTGTGGCCAGCGTGTTACTAGACGATTGCTTCGCAATCGAAAATACTGCAATATAGTCCGGCCAGCTTTATTGCTGTTTCGTTTTGCGCCATAAGTGCGTCCCTTTCTGATGCGAGGCTCGAAGCACAACATTTTCATTTTGTATTTATATCATCTAATGATTATTTTTTTTGATCTATAAAACATTATTATCTATTCTGATTCTGATGTTATGTACAATTGTGTGAAATAATTTATATTATTTATTAGTGTATTTAAATGTTTATATACATCGTTAATAAATGATTGTATTGTGAATTTATTATTAATAATGAATTCATATGGAGAAGATCTTCATATCATCGAAATGGTATTCATATCATCGAAAACATTCAGGCTAAGATATCTAAAGTATCACGCTTATTGAAGTCATATTGAGATGTCAACCACAACGGGCGAACCCGTCACCGCAGGACGTTTTAACGATTCATCGTTCTATCGACCGTGCAGTGAGCGTAGAAGACTTTGGACATTACAAATCCGACCTCTAGCTTCGCCACAACACGCAAGAGACCAACGCCTTTACCGCGAGATACCCAGTAATGTTACTTGGCGGGCCGACACTCGCGCCCTTGCTTCCAATTGTGACCAGATTTCTCCGGTCTCTCGATTGGTTCCGAGTTCGAGATCGCTTGCGCGGTCCTCTCCCTTACGAAGCGGTGAAACGGTGTACACCGAATCTATCGCGGACCAAGGCGTCCTTTGCCCGACTCTGAACCGGGATCGGATGGTCCAGAACCAATGGTCATTTCAAGAGCAGTCGCCGTAAGGTAGGCAACCACCCCCACTCTATAGGAAACAATACAGTTCCTAGACTCCCCCGACTGTTAGTCGGAGAGCACAATCAATTGGCTTGCGCCGCTCGGTGCGCAGACCGTCCAGGAGCGCCAGAGGTTTGATTCCCAGGGGAGACTGGTTGACCCAGTGTCCTACCCAGGTTCGCACCCCATGCGTGGAGGCCATCGGATGGGTGTTGACCCATGAGTGTGACCGACCCTGAACACATGGGTCATTGTGGCCACCTCATCATGGGCCCGTTAGCTTATTGAAGTCAGGTCTAATCCACATTCTCGTCTTTTTTTGTCATTTTAAATTTTCATTTAACAATATAAGCCGCTGCAGCACGTATGATTTCGTCGGCCATTGTTGCCCGATTGTGTAGCCCGTTTACAATTAAAAATGATGGGCCATACTTTTGCAGAAATATTTCCGAGAATGAACTATATATTTTCCAGCCATATGCTGCAATAAAATGTTGGAGTGATGGCCGGGCTATAGTTGCTAATATTGCAGTCACATATTGCCGTAAATATATAGCCCATTTAGGAGCACTATTAGAGATGTAGTGATGGTTTTATAATATATATGGAGGTCAGCCGGAACGGCTGTGTGCAGATCTGTCAACCACTGCAATAGGCCGTTTGGCCTTTTTGCCGCTCTGCCCCCATCGGTTAAAGTGTTAAGAAATAACAACTTCCATAAAATAATATTCATATACGGAGCAAAAGAAAACATAATGTAGATGAGAAAAATCGATGGAGGAACATCGTTGGCGCCAAAACATTGATAAGGCACCATCAATCTCTAAGCATCAAAGAACATCGAACACTGATCTCTAACCGTCGATGCTTTCGATATATCGGACATCAATGTCCATCCCTAGTCTATATGTGAACATCTATCTCCGGGCGACGGTTTCCGTCAAAACAGACAGCTCGTCATAGTGGGAACGGGCTCTAAGGGCTAATCCGGCACTGGTAGGAGGAAAGCAAATATATTCACAAATGAGTATGCGAGTGATATTGCATATACCAGACAGTAGCTTCTCTTAGAACATATTTTGTAATCAATAATTTCTATATTTTACAATGAATTCTATCATTATGAGACGTCCAGATGTTGACGACAACCGCCATGGCAAAAACAAAAACACAGCACGCTCAATCACCGCGGGCGCTGCGAGCGAACTGACGTGATTGGAATGCCGATCACGGACTCACGGGCAGTTTGGCGCGACGCGCCCGTTGGATTATGGTAGTCATGGAAAATTTCGTGGTGCGTCGTCAGTTAACTCTGGAGTGATGATTCAACACTCACGATCAAATTTTGGATGCACGCCAGTTCAACTGACGCGTCAATGCCCAGCTTAAGACCGCTTGAAATGTGTTCAAATTTATTCGGACGAGTATAAGTTTGACAGGTAGTTTTTATCGATGATTGTTTCTTTCATATTCCGCTCTATCGTATTGTTCTATCTCGTTCGCTTGAACTAATTTCAGTTTTAGTTCAGAAAGAAACGCAATCGGGCCCAGTGTCCGTAGAGAGACAACAACCTTATGCTCGTGGATACTGTAACGATCCAAGTTAAAGCCAGCGGCTTGTGACCTTACCTGCATTCGTGACCGCATTTGCTCGATTTGCAAGCAGGACATGGATAGTGGCATCCGGGGCAGCCTATGTCCAAGCAATCGCACAAGTCTACTCCTGAGGCACGAATAACTCCTTGAGCATCATGAGCTGTCTTACTCTTCTTTTTTCTAAAAAATACCAAAAATAATTATCAGTCGTGGTAATGTGGTCGTCTGAACTTTTAAAAATTTTTCGTAATACCATTTTAAAAATTTACTAACATAAAAAAAAAACATTTAGTGAGGGTTTGATTATACATTCTGTCTGTATAAAATCAAACACAAGTAAATATATTAAAAAGAATAAAAAACACGACTGCCACTATAGAAAGTGAACAATTATATTTATAATTATTTTTATTAGGACCTCGCATTGAAAACTTTGATTTCCTAAGAAATACCGTAACTTATATTTCTAGTCATTTACCAAATTGCAAAATACTTCATGTCAAAGCGTCATCAGTAGGCTTCAATTATCAGTCTGTGTCATTTCGTTGAAGTGTCGACGGCGGTAATTTTGTTAGCTTCGAAGATGTCGAAATTTGAGCCGACAAAACGTCATTTGCGGGAAGCAATGATTTTCTGCTTTCATCTGCCGCAGAATGTCATAGATTGCTGCTGGAGGCTTACGGGAAATTCACTCCGACAGAAAGGACTGTTGAGACTTGGTTTCCCCAATTCTAAAGTGGTGATTTCGACGTGCGAGACAAAGAGTGCCAGACCAGAAGTAAAAATTTGATGAAGCCAAGTTGGAGTCCATACTCCATAAAGATTCGAGTCTGACGCTGGAAAAGATAAGTGTAGTGCTTAATGTTCATCCCTGAACCGTTTCGAGACGTTTAAAATCTATGGGAGTCATTCAAAAGGAAGGACATTGGGTTCCGCACGAGTTGAAGCCAAGAAACATCGAAAGACGTTTCATGACTTTTGAAATGCTCCTACCCCATCAAAAAAGAAAAGGTTTTCTACGCCGAATAATCACCGGCAACTAAAAGTCATGAACAGTCTTTCCCGTCACTCGTTTTCTTCCCCCTTCATTTAACCGCCCTACCTATACGAACGAACGCAACAACACATCACGTACGTAAACATGGCTACGCAGAAACACCGACGAAACCCACCTTAAAGAATGGAAAAAAAACGCAGGATGCAGGCAAACAAAGAACGCGGTTCCGGAAGCGCCTAAAAAACTTGCCCGCAACCTCGCCAGATTAAAAAGGGACAAAATCCGTAAAGTCATAGGTACTATGACAGGCCACTGTCCCCTAAACAAACACCTGTTTACCATAGGTGTGACAGACAGCCCTCTATGCAGAGGATGCATGGAGGAAGAAGAAACGCCACAGCATGTGCTCATGGAATGCAGGAGCGTGGCAGAGCAACGGGCAAGAATACTACAATCTCCAGCATCTGTCCCGGAGGCCTGTAGCAACCCAAACAGGCTGCTAACCTTCTGGGACAGCCTGGGTTGGCTGGAGTAACATAAATAGAAACATGAGCCACGCACAACGGCCCAATCAAGAGGCCAAGTGCGGGAAATAGCCCAGGAAAACTAACTAACTAACTATCACGTATGTTCGAGTATGCTCGAGTACAAAAACAAATAAACCAAAACCCACGAAGCGTAAAGATACATCAAATTGTTCCTACGATTCTAAATACAAAAAAAAGTAATAAATGGGTCTCTTGTGTAAAATAAAACTGTTATACTGTAAACAAGTATTGTTATTAAGAAATCTAATGAAAAAAACCAACGATCTTTTACCTACTTTATGAATAATAACCTAAAGGTAGGGCGGTTAAAGGCAGACTATGGCGGGCGGTTAGGGCGGTTAAAGGTATTTTTTTTTCAAAATCGATTCATGCTTCAATTCCTTTGGGAACAAGCCACAACGTGACATTAGTAGGTACCTAGGTTTCATCAAAAAAGCTGACATTGGTCGTTTTTCGGAGTGCCTCGTCCCTAGTATTGCAAACAAAAATGGTTATAACGCTGTAAGGTGTGGTGTAATATTTATAAAAATGAGTAGGTTAGACGTAGCCTGCACGAGAAAGTATGAAGGAATTTTACTCGAGATCTATCTTCATGTTTTTCGAAATACGACTTACTTTCCTTTTTTAGGCAGATTACCGCCCTTTTCCGCTCCGACCGACTTATTGCCAGGCATCATTTTGTTAATGATTATAACTTCCAAAACCGTTCGACGCTCAGACAAAGCTACCACCAAAAATAATATAAGTACTGATCAAAGCTACGAAAAAGCCCGACCCACGCCTGAACGATAACGAAATTTGACAGGAAGCGGTGGTCTCGAATCAAAATGAAAAATCGGTAGAGTTGCCATGTAAAAAAAACAATATTCAATCAAATCTCTTTGATGGGCTGTTTACACTCTCGCGCGAGGCGCGAGGCGAGACGCAAAACCATGTGCGTAAACAAACAGAACAGAGGCAAAGCTTCTAGCAAGTAGGTAAACATTTTGTACGCTCGCACATACAAGTATTTGCCAAATCTGGGCGGACATAAGTCCCGAAATCTAAATTGCAATAATGACCCTAAAAACTAGTTCCAGTTAGAAAGAACAAACCAACCAACAATGTCCAGGCCCGTTCCCCTCGCTTCTGTGCCCGCCACGTGCGTAGCGTAAGTCGGAATTTGATCGTTTCACCTCGTGCACGTATTTGTTCTCGGGCGCTCAGAAAAATCATCAACTTTGAAAAATTTCTTTTATGTCTTCGAGTTCATATTGCGACTTGAAAGTCATGGATTCTGATAAAGCATGTAAGAGTTTTAATAACTGTTTTCAAAGAGTAACGATAAACTAACAACTATGACTTTTCTTAAACTAATAAAAATAAGTCATTATTATGCTCTGATTTTGATACACTTTGTTTTTAGCTAAGGTTTTTGGTTTGTGATCCGGATATATCGGGCTATGATTTTAAGCTATTGCATAGCTTTTATCGCGGGCCTAGAGGCCAGCGCGGCGACCGAATGAAGCAATTTCTTAACGAAAATTAATGATTTTAAACTGATAATTACGTCTAAACGAGTACTGCTTACGATTCGAAATAAATATATGTTAAACAAGAACATTTTCCTAATATTCTTAGATTTGAATATTTTAGATTTTGTTTATATTACATAGTGTAATTAATTTGTGAAATTAGGTCTAACCGAACACAAAAACGACTACTACGCAAATACTATCTGGCGTATTACTATGAAACCTGCACCATTTTAAAGATAATTTAATTATCTATCTTTTTATCTACGATTTTTTTCGAATAATCCGTTTTTTTTGCTTTATCGAATAAAAAAATCGTGCGCGGCGCTCTATCGGAAGACGTTTAAATTATTCCGAATCATTTGCTTCCGCAGCCGCAAATGATACGGAATAATTTCAACGTTTTCCGATAGAGCGCAGTTATCTGATATCAGAAAAAAACAAATAAAATAAATAAATAAATAATTATAATTGCATAAGTTGTTAAAAATGCTATGCAATAGCTTTACCGCGGCAGTCCCCGAGTGCCACACTTCTTTTTTATTTGTATTTATTCTACGCACAATTTTCTTTTAAATATCAATATAAACATATCCGAATACATCCGAATGGATGACTTTTTTATCTAAACAAAATGTTAATCAATAAAATGTAAATCTGTATTTTTTTTTTCAAAGTTACTTCTACGTAGTCTATGATTGTTTAAGGCTCACAAGGTGCACCAGGAGTAAGGATTGTGACCCGACAATTTTTATACTACCTCATCAAAAACCAAGATTTGCCTAATTTGGATACCAAATTGGACTTTTTGAGAGACAGACTATTGTTAGACAAGCCTTACCACGAAGAGCAAATTGTTGCCTTGAAACGTAATTTTGCTTGTTTCAGAAAGATCAGAGAATCAGAAATTAAACAGTGATGGATCAAAGCTCATTACGAAGATAATGTTTTTCTGACATCTAATAAATCATGGCTGGAAGAAACTTTTGAAATCCCTGCTGCAGAAACTACTTGTCAAAATCGGTTTGGTTGACCTTCAAAATCCTTTGAAGAGGTTTGTGACGAGAGCAAAAGGCGAAAGAGGGCAGAGCTCCGTTTTGCTTTTGAAAAAGATGTAATTGTACTGCGCAAGTGGAGTTGGGAAAATCGAGTAAAAGAGATGCTTCTAATGTCCTGAAAGATATTACCAGTTCTCCAAAACGAGCATCTAAATACAAAAAAGCATTCAAGAACTCTGGTGTCACAGTTTAAACAAAAAAATTACGTCAAAAATGATATGTCAAAAATGTCCTGTGGAAAAACGCTAAGACATCCTCACCGAAAAAGAAATAAGATAAGTTAAAGAAGCGATAACCTCTCTAGAACCAACTGTGATAGACATACACGAGAAAATCTGCAATGCAGCCACGGGAACTAAATCTACGAGCAGGTGCTATATTAGCGAAGCAACCTCAAAATACTTTACCAAGTTAGATTTCACAAGAGACGTCAATTTCGAGGCAGTTGAATTTGGCATATCAGTTTTACATGTACGAATTCGTATATTAGAGACAATCCTTCATGTGGCATACAAATTACCAGTGAAGAAATACAGAGAAAAGAAGACCAAAGAAGAAAAAGGCCTAGAAGACGATCGAAAAAACTACATAACTACAAGGCAGATTTCGCGCTAAAACAGGGCTCATAGTGCACATACCTAAGTCTAATTTTGGAAACATCAATGATGGCAATACAAGCAGAAGATTTTTTGAGAATCCAAGCTTAGCTGCTGAAATCACGGGGAAAGATTAAGAGCTTACCGACTATACTAAAAGTCATAGTGGAAGCAATTTTAAGTGGGCACAAAATTAATCCATTGAAATATCAAGAATACGCCTCAGAAACTGCTCGTCTGTATGTAAGAAAATATGGCTGGCACATTGGATTAGAGTAATCCATCAGATAATTCCAGCACATAAATTCCAGCACATAGGATTGGAGTAATCCTTCATAAATTGCTGGTACATAGTGCCATAATAATAGAAAAAGCCCTACTGCCAATAGGACAACTTTCTGAAGAGGCAGCTGAGAAAATAATCATTTAAGGTCATACCGGCATGATTTCGACAGAAAATTCTCAAGAGAAAGCTGCAACCAAGATGTGCTATAAAGTCTTATTATTAGTTCCGATCCTTTGCTAAACAGCATGCGAGGAGTTATACAAAGGAAAGCTAACACATTGCTGCCTGAGTTCTTGACCATGTTAGTTTCCGCGGAGCCAAATATAACCGAAACTTCTTTAGAAAGTGATGATGAAGATTAAAGGGATATACCATTTTTTTGTTTTTGTTTTTCTTGTATAACCTACATAATAAATATCAGAAGTAAAGAATTGTTTTTAAATGTCATTAACATGTCTTTAAATTAACATAAAAATATTTATAAAAATGATTTTCATTTTTGTATGTAAATATGTAAAGTAGTTACTTAAAGTTTTTAATATAATAAATAATATGTTTAAAACATGTTTGCCATTCTATTTGAGATAGTTAGATTCTAATTAGACGTAAAAATAATTATGTCCGCCCAGATTTTGCAAATACCTGTGTGTGGCTCGTTAGAAGCTTTGCCTCTGTTCCATTTGTTTACTGATATGGTTTTGCGTCTCGCCTCGCGCCTCGCGCGAGAGTGTAAAAGGCCTATCAGGAATTATTTATCCTCTTTATTTAACATCGGGAATTATTAAACATTATTAAAACTAATAACAGTTATTTGAAAATGAAGTACTCTATTTATTACATCAACAAATCATAATGAAAACGAATTAAAAATAACATACTTAAGTATAAGTTAGTACAACCAATGAAATCAATAACTTAAATATAGTTATTTTTTCAATATCAATATTTTTAGCCATATCAGCAGTCATTTTTGAACTAATTACGAAGTCGTAACAATTGGCGTCATTTGTACGTAACAGACCAGTGATTGACTCAGTAGGTAGATAACCTAGGTATTTCGCTGTTTTATTTTCATGGTATTTCACATTCGCGAGAATATGCACTCGCGTCTGTAAGCGGCGGCTTACGGACGCGACTGAACAGCATACTCAGTTCAGTCGTTTGGGACGCGGCTCGCAGATCTCTATCGGACGTCCGAAGCGTCAAGGTCACGTCCGCGACTCACGTCCGATAATGTGCACAGCTCAATAGAAATTCATTACACAGATAAACTTTCAGTCAGGTCCATAAGCCGCGGCTGACGGACATGTCCGATAATATGTTTTACCCCAAATGAAACGCAAAATAGTAGTAGTAATGGACACCTATAAACGTAGTAGTAATGGACACCTACGTATAAACGCGATTATCGTATTACAAATGTGGTATACATACTGACACTGTATATTTTGCCACCTAGACTGGCAGCCCAGACGTGTTGTCAACCAAAGTTGTCAACATTTCACTTGTCACTTTGGTGAATCGGTTAGTTTGGTTTCCGTGTAATTTTATTGTAAATTCAAGTGCCATATAGTAAAAAGAAGTGAAGTATGGTTAGCCGAGGACGTATTTTAGTTGAACTTGCATGTGAGGAATCGGGGACTGGTAAATGTCTAAATAAATTACTGTACATAACCTTCAAATATTATGTTTGTTGTAATTCTTTATTTTTACCACGCTACTGCAATTTGTAACTTTTAGATCATAATAATGAAGAATTACCTCATGAAAAAGTAGTACAACATCCTATGGATGTCATACGAATCACAGTTCATTAGTCTGAGGCTTCAGAATGTACAAGCAATATTTTTTCAAGTCATCTACACAAAGTCCAGTACCCGGTTGTCATCAATTTATTACAGGTATTTAAAGTAAAGTAAAGTAACTAATTACACATAATACTCGCACTGCAATTTGAAATCGAATCTTTGTTTTCATAATTTACCAGATTTAATTCACGAATAAAAAAGAGCGTTTTTTTCTGCAGTGCGGTGTTAACCTTAGATAACCTAGGTCATGAAATATTTAGACTGTCGAAACAATTGACATTGCAGTTGATTGGTATTTTGGAGCCACATATGGCTGCACCAACTAGAAGTTCTGCGTTAGACATTTCTACAAAGGTATGTGCCATTTTCCCATTTCTAATCGAAGGTTTCATTTAATGTTCACGACATTGCTAAGCGATAGTGGGACGGTGTCGACCACAACTGGCGAACCCGTCACCCCAGGTTGGTATAACGAAATGTGATTGTTCTTTTTGCCGTGGGATGAGCGTACAAGACTTAGAGACAATAAAAATCTACTGTTAGGTTAATTAACCATTAGGATATCTCCGACCTCCATTACATTACATTAAATTTTCGTCGTGTCCAATTGACGGCTAGACCGCTCTTGGACGTGTCAAAATAATTGGGTTATGTAGTAAGTTTCGTTACTACTCTTTACTGAACATACATAGGTAGTCAAGAATTAACTACCAGATTGTCAAACTATAAATATAAATAATCAAAATAGAAGCCTAATATTTGAAGTAGTTAGTAATTCGAAAAGATACGTAGTATCTGCGCTCCTCTCCCTAGTGTAGTAGTGATCGGTGTATACCGAATCTATCGCAAACCACGGCATCCTTTGACTGGCTTTCACCCGGGATCGGGTAGCCAAATGGTTGTTTCAAGAGCAGCTGCCACTAGGTAAACAACCGCCCCCGCTCTATAGGAAACAATACTATTTCCAGACTCCCCCGACTCTCACTCGGAATGCATGAAATAGCCAAATTCATATTGTTTCGATTGGCTGACGCCGCAAGGTGCGCAAACCGTTCAGGATCGCCCGAAAATTGAGTCCTAAGGGAAACTGGCCCGCAGGCCAGAGTCCTACCTGTGCTCGTACTCTTGTGCGGAGGCCGCTGTATGGGTGTTGACCCGTGAGTTTGGCCGTCCCTAAACGCATGGGTCTTAGTGGCTTAACTGCAACAGGGTCTATTAGCTCCCATTGGTAAAAGACAAAATAATATTTGGTTGTGTCTTTGCCGGTACGTTCTATTTGTTCGGTGTATTCTCTTATGGCGGTTCAGTTAATTTTATTTCGGGCGCTGTAGTTCTGTTCTAAATGGACTCTTGTCTTTTATTTCACAGATATGCTATGGCAAAAGTGCCCGTAGTAGTGTCTGAAATCCATTCCCATCATAGCTTTATAAAACATACGCTTTAGTTATTAATGTTTTTACTCTCTATCTCGGAAGATGGCCTTTATCGTAGAATTAACTGTTCCACGGGAATCAAATATCCCAAAAGACCTCGAGTACAAATTAAATAAATACTATGATCTCGAAAATGCCATCACCCAGAACGGCTTCACTGTTCACCTTCTCGCGGTGGAAGTTGGCGCTCGTCGCCTGCCAGCTAAATCTCTGTTTCACCTTTTTTAAAATTTTGGTATCTCCAGGAAAATAATCAACTCCTCCCTAGAGAAATGATCTATTTCCGCATCTCAAATTCTATTGTTTCGAAGGGAGGAGTGAATGAGTGGTAAGGTGAACGCTCACATGTGGCAAGACAGCTGTCCTAAACCTACCACAGCCGGTCGTCCGGAATCCACCGTTCACCCCCAGAAGTGTAATATTAGTATATGATGGGCCCGACTTCGGTCAGTGAATTCCATGGCAGCGCCGTTTGTATTTTATTTATCTAAAATGTTTTAACCCTTCGGCTACCTAACGACCAAATTTGGTTGCACATCAGAACACACACCGTTGACTACGTAACGACCAATATTGGCGGCTTGCTCCCGGAGCGCACAGTAATATTATTTTCTAATTCGAATGCATCCTAAAATACATACCAAATATCTCATTATTACCATAAATACATAGACGACCGCTAGATAATCTCGCGCGTTATTTCGCAGATATTTCTGGTAAAATTCCATTGTCAAACATTTTTTCGAGAAATCATCAAAATTTTTATTGGTTTTTATGAAATCTAAATATTTAAATATCTAAATATTTATAATATATATTTATAATATAAATATCTAAATATTTTTCTATGTAAATTAGCAAAACGAAATATAAGCTTTGATATAGAATCTAATAAAGATCACGATAGTATTTACAATTTCTAAATAGGATTCCGTATTTTTCCATAATAAATAAAAAAAAAAAAAAATACAAACTACAAACAAAAATACAATGCCATGGAATTTACTGACCGAAAATCGGGCCAATCATATATAATTATTATACAGTAGAACTCCAATTATCCGAATTAATGGGGACCGGGACCCATTCGGATAATCAAATATTCGGATAATCGGAGTTTTTTAAAAAAAATTGCCATTGGAGAGAAAAAAAGCTACGTTTTGATATTGCACTATTTTTTTATTGAATTAAATGAAAGAAACATGATATTTTCACATGTTTTAAATATAAATAAAATGTACTTATGTACAAGTTTAGAAATAAAAATCATTGTTTTTCAAACATCTCCGTCAATGTAAGCTGTTTTGCGGTCTTCATCCGTTTTCGGGCAGCCAGGTCACGCATTCGCTTGACGGTGAGCAGTTGCAAGTGGTCACACTCGGGCTGACGCTCCATCCACTTCAAAGCAGTCTCGAGGCCGGCAAATGCTTCACTAGCTGATGGTCCAGTGTCTACTTCAACATCAGCAGAAAGTTCTTCTTCCACTTCCACTTCAACATCTTCTCTCACACTTTCAACAATTTCATCGTCATTGAGAATTTGAAAACCAGGGTCAGACGTGTCACAAGCCATCCACTCTCCTACATCTTCAGCACTTACTTCTGTACAACCAGGAATTTTTACAATCATTTTTCTTATTTCCTCTAGTGGCAACGCATCTTCATCATCTTCATCCTCTCCATTTTCTTGTTTCTCATTTTCTTCAGATTCTTTTTTTTTGTTCTTCTCAGACGGTAGGCCTTTCAGTTTATTCCACGCACGTCTTAGCGTCACTGCCGTAACCAAACTCCAAGCTTCCGCTACCATGTAACAGCAGTCCTTTAAATTTATTTTGCTATGATTTGCCAAAACCAATTCTTCATCTTCAGCACCTTCGATCAGCAGTTTTCTCAGCAGTTGCCTTCTGTAATGGCGCTTCATTGTTTCAATAACAGACTGGTCCATGGGTTGCAGCAAACTTGTAACATTGGGAGGCAAAAACGTCGTTTTAAACTGCCCATTCTCTCTTTCCAACAGTTCTGCTGTAGGATGAGTGGGTGCGTTATCAACAATTAAAAGCACCTTACTGCCTTCTTTTCCCACCGATTTTTGGTGCTTTTTCACTTCAGGAATAAACACTTCATCATACCATTCGGTAAACAAAGCTGCAGTCATCCAGGCCTTGGGTTGACTTTTGTAGAAGAGTGGAAGTTTTTTTACGTTTTTAAATGCTCTTGGATTTTTTGATTTTCCTATCAAAAGAAGTGGTAGTTTATGATTTCCAGTGGAGTTGGCACAGTTAAGCACTGTAACACGTTCTTTACTGACCTTATGTCCAGGGGCACTAGATTCCCTTTTAGAAGCCAAAGTGGTTTTTGGTAATGCTTTCCAAACAAGGCCAGTTTCATCAGCATTATAAACAAACTCCGGATCATAGGATTCTGCTGCAGTTTTAAATTTTTCAATAAAATTTTCAGCAGCTGCAGAGTCTGCTGAAAGCTTCTCACCAGCCAAATCTAACTCGCGTACACCATGCCTGAATTTAAAGTTCCTTAGCCAGCCGTTACTAGCCTTAAAAGATGAATAACCAAGCTTTTCTGCTAAGATTTTGGCTTTTTCACAAAGGATTGGACCTGAAATCGGATTTCCCATAGAACGTTGCTGCAAAAACCATTTAAACACGGCATCTTCCAAATTTTTGTTGGTTGCTGTCTTCATTGTTTTCCTGGAGGAACTTCCATCTTCATTTTCAAGCACCGAAACAAAGTTTAAAAGTGTTGACTTACTGTTTTTAATGTCACAAATTGTTGCTTGTCCAACACCATAAATCTCAGACAACTTCTTACCCGTTACACCTTTATCGAGTTGCTCTATAATTTTCAGTTTGTCCGCTAACGATAGCACAACACGTTTTCTTTTCGAAGCCATGGTAAAAAACAATACAGTACATATTGTACACGCACAAACAAAAGTAAGCCGTAGCGAAAGAGTAGCGTCCTCGAGCAAGGTCAATAGCACACTGACTACAATCAAAACAAACAATGACAGGTGCGCCGTGACTGCAATGCGCCGGAACTGGAGTGGGGACTCATACCACGTGTTGTGCCTACACTGACTTCGCGGAGGGAAGGACAATAGTAAGCGAACGCGCAAACACTGGCTTCGCGGGGGGAAGAATAATAGCGCACTTAACAGTAAATATATTACTAAAACCAATATTTCTAATCTTAGTAAAGTCATTAATAAGTGTTTATGAATAGAACAAAAAGTAAATAAAGTTGTTAAAAAAAGACTTTTTTTGGACAATTTTTTTTCTGAAAGTGATTCGGATAATCGGCGATTCGGATAGTCGGAGTTCGGATAATTGGAGTTCTACTGTACTTCTGGGAGGTGAAGGGTGGATTCCGGACTAACGACCGGCGGTGGTAGGTTTAGGACAACTGTCTTGCCACATAAGAGCGTTCACCTTACCACCCATTCACTCCCCCTTCGAAGCCATAGAATTTGAGATGCAGAGATCGCGGTTTTAGATATTTTTTCTAGAAAGGAGTTGAATATTTTCCTGGAGAGACCAAGATCTTTAAAAAGGTGAAACAAAGATTTAGCTGGCAGGCCACGAGCGCCTACTTTCACCGCGTGAAGGTGAACAGTGAAGCCGTTCCAAGTACAAGTTAGAAATGCCGAGTTTTTTTCACTTTTTCGACTTTCTCATATCTTATATATAAAATTGAATCGCCGTGCGTTAGTCTCGCAGGATCTCGAAAATGACTAGACCAATTTGAATTATTATTTTTTTATTTTGTTTGCTGATTCAGGGGTGGTTTACGAAAAAAAAGATTTAGGAAAAATTAAAAAAAACAACTGAAAATCGAAAAAATCGAAATTGGTCATTTTGGGAAATGGGAAACAATATGAATTTGGCTATTTCACAGTCATCGGTTTCAAGAGCGATTACTGAGGTAGTTGTGGCTCTCAATTGTCCTGAAATTTTTAATCAGTGGATTAAATTTCCTGCAAATATGACTAAATTGGACAACATTTGTACAAATAACAGTACGTACAAAAAAAATTGTTCTTCCATAAAATTTGTACATATGAAATCGGTCTAGAGCGGGAGGTCACTGACAAAACATTTCTCAGGAGAGTCGTGTGAAATATTTTGAAATTAAAATAATTAGTGTATTTTTATTTTATAAAACGCAGACTCATTGGAATACTTGGAATGAAACATTTCAGGTTTGTCCTATTTGTCCTATTTGTTTGATAAATAAATAAATAAAATATGGGGCTTTCTAAATATTTCATTTATGTATTTATCAAACAAATAGGAGTCTCACCTAAAATGTTTCTCGTAAGACATTTAAGATGTACTTAGTGACTTTCTTACTATACACTGTTAAAGTATGCTATGTCAAATCTCGCTCTTACCAGCGCTATATCGTATCCGACTGTCTCGCATGCAACTGAAAATACATGCAGTGTTATATGGGAACAGCCTAAATCATCGCTTTGTTGACTACTGCAACAATAAATCATTAAGTGCATGACGACAGAGTTTGACCTAAAGTATGAGCAAACATCATAATAGTATTATAATGATTTGTTACTTTTATATATAGCCATTATTTTGACAATGATTTCTTGATTTTCATAATTTTGCACAAATGGCATAATGTATTGAATTTATGCAACAATAAATCATTAAATGTATGACTATAGAGTTTGAGCTAAAGTATGAGTAACGATAAAGATAAAAAAGATAAAAAGTATTTATTTCCAATACAACCATACAATTGTGTAGGAATGACAGTAATTAATCTTAAACTAGTTACTCAATTTGGACAAGAGATGATATACAATATATAGCTTTAAACTTACCAATTTACAAAAACATAGACTATATGATAACAGTTTACAACAAAACAATATGTATTGGATTAAATGGGTAGATACGATGCTATGTATTTTCAAAATATTTTAAGAAGTCGTTATGAGCATACATGTTGATTTTAAGCAGATAGACTCGGATGGATCTCTTGAAAATATCGATGTTTTTAATTGCTTTTAATCTTTCGGGCAATTTATTGAAAACTTTGAGGCCTAAGTATCGACTAGTCGCCTGGAACTTGGCAGTACGTGCTACGAACGGTTGGAAATACAGGGTTCTATTCCTGGTGTCATGCCGATGTACTTTCTCGTGGGATATGGCCGAGCTCTTATTGCAATAGAATTCGCAAAGAGCTTCTTGAGCAAAAATCGCATGTACGGTCAATATCCCTAGTTTTTGGAAGTGTTCACGACATAACTGCCGTGGACCAATATCTACTGTCGCACGTATGGCTCTTTTCTGGAGAGTGAATACACTGTTGATGTGCGCTGCATTACCCCATAAAAGAATACCATAGCGCAGGTGTGACTCAACTAGCGCGTAATAGGCCGATATTACTTCAGTTCTCTCCAAACAATTTCTGATGCTTAATAGAGCATAGATATAATACTATTAAAAACATCATAATAGTATTATAATGATTTGTTACTTTTATAGATAGATATTTTGACATACTGATTTGTTGATTTTCATAATTTTGCACAAATGGCATAATGCACAGAATTTTCCATAAAAATGTCTGTTAGTGACTTTATGGCCAGAAAGAAGAAATTGGGTAATAATAACAATTCCATTTGTTTCAACATGACCCATGTGTTTAGGGTCGGTCACACTCACGGGTCAACACCCATCCGACGGCCCCCACGCACGGGGTGCGAACCTGGGTAGGACTCTGTCCAGCGAACCAGTTTCCCCTGGGAATCAAACCCTCTGGCGCTCCTGGACGGTCTGCGCACCGTGCGGCGCAAGCCAATCGATTGAGCACTCCGACTAACAGTCGGGGGAGTCTGGAAACTGTATTGTTTCCTATAGAGCGGGGGTGGTTGCGTACCTTACGGCGACTGCTCTTGAAATGACCATTGGCCATCCGATCCCGGTTCAGAGCCGGGCAAAGGACGCCTTGGTCCGCGATAGATTCGGTATATACCGTTTCACCGCTTCGTAAGGGAGAGGATCGCGCAAGCGACCTCGAACTCGGAACCAATCGAGAGACCGGAGAAATCTGGTCACAATTGGAAGTAAGGGCGCGAGTGTCTCGAGCCGCCGGGAAGTAATTCCTGGCTATCTCGCGGTAAGGAGTTGGTCTCTTACGGGTTGTGGCGTAGCTAGACGTCGGATTGTTATGTCCAAAGTCTTCTACGCTCACTGCAGGTCGATAGAACGACTAATCGTTAAAACGTCCTGTGACAACTCTTTTTTTTTCAACATGTGATTTTCTGTTCTAGACCGACGATATAAACTATATAATATTATAATGTATATACTAACCTACCAATTTATTTATATATCAATTTATATTTTAGGTGTTTCAATGAGTATGGCTTCCCTGGAGTAATTGGCTGCGTGGATTGTACCCACGTAGCAATCGTTCCACCGTCGTCGGCACCACACTTCAATTACGATGAGCGATCTTATGTGAATCGGAAAAACTACCATTCCATAAATGTTCAGTTGGTAAGTATTGTATTGTTTTAATAATAATTATTATTATTATGTATTTATGGACATGCAACAGGTGGTTGAACTCAAATACAGATTTTATTTTTAGGGAATAGAGAATTCCAGAAAAGATGAAACCTAAAATTTGTTATTCCATTTTAAAGAATACCCTTAAACTTATGTGTTTAACCTTTTTTACTTCTTTAAGTACCTGATGTTATTATTATTACTCAATGGACAAGCAGCTTAAGCTGTTGTGCCCATCATGTATGTTATATTATATGTATACTTGTATACATGTATAAGCATCCCATGTATATTGAAATATGCATGTGAATAATATCATCAATCACATTGATTTACATTAACTGATTATTATTATTATTATTATTATTGTTATTTATTCTGGACAGGCAGCTTTGCTGATACGTCCAGATCAGATCTTGTAAAGCTAAGCAATATTAACAATATAATATAAACAATATTAACAAGTTTTTAGGTACAAATCGAGTCTGTTTTTAAATTGATTGACAGAGATTGCACTAATCACTTCAAATGGTAGTTTATTCCACATGTCCACCACTCTATTTGGCAAAACGTTCTTAAGAGGATTAGATTTAAATTTTGTACAGTTGAGTTTTTTGTTGTGACCTCGAAGATTTGTATTGACGTTGAATTTGTAAATATTCTTCAGTGCAGGTACATCGTAATAATGCGTTAGAATTTTATATGTCTCAATCAGGTCCCCTCTTTGTCTTCTTTGTTTGAGTGTAGTAATTCCAAGTAATTTCAAGCGATCTTCATAATTCCTATTCTTCAGGCTCACTGGCATTTTGGTTGCCCTTCGCTGTACCTTTTCCAGGATATCTACATTCTATCTACACAGATTCAATCACTTCCTGTGGTAGGCGGCTCCAATCGTCCACAACTCGATTTGAGATAAAATGTAAAAGAGGCTTGCGGCCTCTACCTGACGTTAGCGGTAATTCAGTTCAAATTTATAGTGCACCAAGGAGCTCTTGGCCCATTTAGATCGCATGGGATCGGGTGGCCGACGGATAGTTTCTAAGGACAGATGATGCCTGGTCTACAACTACCAGCTGCTTAGGAAACATACGTCTCCAAACTCCAGTTATTCATCGGAGTATGCAGTCGATTGGCTTACGCCGCACGGTGCGCAAACTGCCCAGTTCCGCCTGAAGTGTTCGAATTTTGATGCATTTTGTGTACATAACCCCTAGGATATTTAATAGAATAGAATAACTTTATTGTGCTGTAAAAACATTACTTAATGAATATTACACTGGTTTTATAAAGACAATTTCGATTAAAAATATTCGAAACGTCTTTGAAATCAATGTCTTGAGGACGATATATTACGCGTTAGCTCAATCTCTGCTAATATACGGACAACTAGGCTGGGGTGGTATGGCCAAAACAAATCTGGATCCTCTGATAAAGGCCCAAAAGGCCTTGATTAGGGTTATAGCCAGGAAGCCATATCGCTACTCCAGTGACCAGCTCTACAGGGATTTTATGGTGTTGGATGCAAGACAGCTATACGTACGGCAGGTCTTGATATGCTACAGGAAAGAACTCCAACGGGACAACAGCAAGCCGACCAGTAACGCCCATAGACACGACACTAGACATAAAGACAGACATATACAACCAAAAATGAGAACGACCTTTGGACAAAGACACTATATTTACCTAGCGAAAAAACTCCATAACATATTTACCACGCAATTAGGCCAAGCTACAATCATTCAAAATGACGCTCACTACAAAAGACTGGTAACATTATGGTTGTTACACTCGACGAGGGAGCACTGTGAGTCGTTAGTAACTAACGTTATTAAATAGGTGCACAGATGACTTATATTATTATTGTTATTATTATCTCATTAGCCTCATAACTGTATTCATATATCTCCCATATATATTATATCTCATTTAATTTAATAAAGATTTTTTGTGTTATACAATATACTTTTGTAGGATTTCCCAAGATTACATAAATTACCTATACACCCGGCAGATGAACGCAGTACTAAATATCACCTCAATACAGGCTCTGCCTAGTGAGGTGATAAAATCCCGCCGAAGCCGCACCTTTAGTAAATTTCCAGGGTTCACATTTTGTATGTACGACTAAATCATGTAAAATATACTATAGGAAATTAATTCATGTAATACTAGGGATAAATAAAATAAATAAAAATAAATAAATAAATAAATTTATGCACAAATGGCAGCAATTTTAATATACTAGATAAATATTTAAAAATGCATGTGCCTGTCTTCTTTTAAAGCCAAAATTGATTCCTGGTTGAAACATGACGCCCAGCAAAATATCCACAAACTAATATACCCAGACATTTTCCAACATTAAATTATATCCTTGACAATTCTTATTATTTTTGTTGACTTTTTTTATTACTATTACCTACTTATTCATTAATTTTGGTTACTATTGTTAAATATTATTTGACATTTTATTTCATTTTATATAATACAATTAATTATTTTCTGTATCCTATTTTAAATATTTCCTATTATGATCATTGGTTAGTGATTATTTTATTATGCATATACAGTACATTCAATATATAAACAATTTGAAATAAATATATATTGTTATTATTTATATATTAATCCATATTTACTTATTATATTTTCAAAACAAACTTTTTTTAATGGTATATTTTACCATATGAAAATCATGCCTTTTCTATCGGGGTACCTGGGTGGCTCATACGTGTTTTCTTTTTCAAATGCAATTTTTTGAAGTTCATTTTTTTAATAAAATATGTAGAATGCAAATTTCAATAGGGAATCGGTCAAATCATGGGGATTCGAGAAGGTTTTGGCCAATCTTTTTTGGAAAAAGAATTATTCAACAAAACGTACGCCGATGGGTGGCAACACAAGGGTTAAGATGGTCATGTTGCCCCATGCGAGCATTCACCGTATTTTCCTATTACTTCCCCTTTGAAGCCATTAGAACTGAGTTGCAGAAATCTCTGAAATTTGTGTACTTTTTTAGTTTTTAATTTTGTTTGTTTCTTTTTTTAGGGGACTCTGGTTATTCGCTAAGGCCATGGCTGCTGACGCCTATTGCAAACGCAACACCAGGCACTCCACTACGTTACAACGTAGCGTTCAAAAGGACCCGAGCTACAGTTAGTTAGTTAGTTAGTTTGTCTGGGCTTTTTCCCGCACTTGGCCTCTTGATTGGGCCGTTGTTTGACCCGAGCTACAATTGAGCGTCGTAATGGGGTGCTAAAGGTGCGTTTCAGGTGCCTCCTTAATCATCGGGTCCTACACTATGAGCCAGAAAAGGCAACCAAAATCATAAATGCTCGTGCGGTACTGTATAATATGTGTATTGCTAACAATGAGCCTTTTATCGAAGACGACACAGATGTACATTTTGGTCAATTTGCCCCAACAGCAGCAGAATTGGCTGGAAATGCAGAATTTAGAAATGCCGATCTTGAAGCGGGGAGACGTCTACAAACCCGAATCGTCAATAAATATTTCCGTTAAGTTTTGTTGACGGGTGATGTATACTAAGTCCATCTCACCGATTTTTATTCTGGAGTATTTGTATTGGTGTAATTTGTGAAGAAGTACCCCTTTCGCGGACTCTAAAGGAGCACTTGCATGCATTCTACAGGTTAAAACCTAAAAATATCTATAATTAATTTTCAATATTTAGCCGAGCACATACTAAATTTTTCATATATATTTTTTTTAATAGCTTTTCATATAAACACCTAAAGAGTGAATCGTTGTATTTTCGGAGAATTTGAGGATAACGTCTAAATAAAATGTAGTATCGTCATAAAAAAAATATATCGTGTGAATAAAAGAAAGCTAGTTTTATTTATTTAATTCTTTTATTTTGCATATTTTTTAGGTAATCTGATATATCTTAGGTACTGATTTTTCCTATCCATTTTTGCCTCCATCGCAGCATAATGTTTCTCTTTGAGCTCCACCTCTCTCTTTTTTTAGGTGGCGGTCCATTAGCGTATTCATTATGGACGACTAAGTTTAAGCCCTCAATTTCCACTTTGTCAACAACGTACTTGCGACTTAGTAAACCTGTAAAAAATAAAAGAGTGTTTATTAATTTTATTTAATCAATGCACAAAGATTATGCTAAATGTTACGTTTTGTGACGTTGTAGGAAGTAATCTCTGGATCTACTGAACCGATTTTGAAATTCTTTTACCAATAGAAAGCCACGTTATTTGTGAGTGTCATAGGCTATATCATTGATTTACACTATAAAATCAATGGCTATATATTGTTCTGTCTAACTTTTATATTTAAGTAACAAAAAGTAGTATTTTATATTGAAAAAATAATTTAAATCGTTAGGTCATGTTTATTGGTCATATTATCAACAATTATGAATTATTATCAAAAGAAGTTAATTTAACGTCTCAAGTGTTTTTTAAAACAAAAGACTTTTCTCTTTTACTGCATATAATTTCACTTTTACTGCATAAATGGTTAAAGAGATAAGACACTCACAAATAAGACACTCACAAGAAGACACTCACAAATAACGGTAATATAGTCAAATTGACATGCAAATACATACATACATATACAGTATAAATATAACCCTTCTTTTGACAGTAAGGAAATAAATCATAGCACTCAGTACTAACCAAACCACACTCATAATTTCATCACAAGTAAAATGTTTTACCGCCCAACGAAGTGGGCACGGGTTAGCTAGTTATCTATAATATTAAGCAGTGTAACAAGGACTTTTTGTTCTTGTTAACCAGTACATTGTGTAATGCATTCACAACAAATCGCAATAATTTATATTTTCTCTCGGAAAGATCTAAATCTAAACCTTGCTGCGCCGCTAGAGATTTTGGACTGTTCTGACATGTTTTTTCAAACGATAATGAAGACATCGTCACTGCAAAATTCAATTCCTGCAGACTGTTCATCGCCAGCAGATCTTCCAAGCAACGTTTCTTCGATTTATAGGAGATTTCCTAGAACGACTTTTTGGGTCGTCCTTTACCGTCGGTCCTGGCCACATTCTACCATCTCTTAGATATTTTAAGCTATTGCATAGCTTTTATCGCGGGCGTGCCAGCGCGGCGACCGAACGAAGAAATTTCTTAACGAAAATGAATGATTTTAAACTGACAATTACGTCTAAACGAGTACTGCTTACGATTCGAAAAAAATATATGTTAAACAAGAACATTTTCCTAATATTCTTAGCTTTGAATATTTTAGATTTTGTTTATATTACATAGTGTAATTAATTTGTGAAATTAGGTCTAACCGAAAACAAAAACGACTACTACGCACATACTATCTGGCATATTATTATGAAACCTGCACCATTTTAATGATAATTTAATTATCTATCTTTTTACCTACGAATTTTTTCGAATAATCCGTTTTTAAGCTATTGCATAGCTTTTATCGCGGGCCTAGGCCAGCGCGGCGACCGAATGAAGAAATTTCTTAACGAAAATTAATGATTTTAAACTGATAATTACGTCTAAACGAGTACTGCTTACGATTCGAAAAAAATATATGTTAAAAAAGAACATTTTCCTAATATTCTTAGCTTTGAATATTTTAGATTTTGTTTATATTACATAGTGTAATTAATTTGTGAAATTAGGTCTAACCGAACACAAAAACGACTACTACGCAAATACTATCTGGTGTATTATTGTGAAACCTGCACCATTTTAAAGATATTTTAATTATCTATCTTCTTATCTACGATTTTTTTCGAATAATCCGTTTTTTTTTGCTTTATCGAATAAAATTTGTACGCTCTATCGGAAGACGTTTAAATTATTCCGAATCATTTGCTACCGCAGCCGCAAATGATTCGGAATAATTTCAACGTTTTCCGATAGAGCGCAGTTATCTGATATCAGAAAAAAATAAAATAAATAAATACTTATAATTGCATAAGTTGTTAAAAATGCTATGCAATAGCTTTACCGCGGCAGTCCCTGAGTGCCACACGTATTTTTTTATTATTAAGCTATTGCATAGCTTTTATCGCGGGCCTAGGCCAGCACGGCGACCGAATGAAGAAATTTCTTAACGAAAATTAATGAATTTAAACTGATAATTACGTCTAAAAGAGTACTGCTTATGATTCGAAAAAAATATATGTTAAACAAGAACATTTTCCTAATATTCTTAGCTTTGAATATTTTAGATTTTGTTTATATTACATAGTGTAATTAATTTGTAAAATTAGGTCTAACCGAACACAAAAACGACTACTACGCAAATACTATCTGGCGTATTATTATGAAACCTGCACCATTTTAAAGATAATTTAATTATCTATCTTTTTATCTACGATTTTTTTCGAATAATCCGTTTTTTTTGCTTTATCGAATAAAAAATTCGTGCGCGGCGCTCTATCGGAAGACGTTTAAATTATTCCGAATCATTTGCTTTCGCAGCCGCAAATGATTCGGAATAATTTCAACGTTTTCCGATAGAGCGCAGTTATCTGATATCAGAAAAAATAAAATAAATAAAATATATAAATAATTATAATTGCATAAGTTGTTAAAAATGCTATGCAATAGCTTTACCGCGGCAGTCCCCGAGTGCCACAAGTATTTTTTTTGCTTTATCGAATAAAAAATTCGTGCGCGGCGCTTTATCGGAAGATGTTTAAATTATTACGAATCATTTGCTACCGCAGCCGCAAATGATTCGGAATAATTTCATGTTTTCCGTTAGAGCGCAGTTATCTGATATCAGAAAAAATAAAATAAATAAATAATTATAATTGCTTAAGTTGTTAAGTCCCGTAAGTTGCTAAGTACCGCGGCAGTCCCAGAGTGCCACACGTATTTTTTTTATTAGATTTTGGAAACATAACTTCTTTTTCCAGCCACTCTGTTCTTTTGTAGAAAGAAAATGCGACATCGGGAACATTCCATGCTCTTTTTTTATTTCAGAAAAAAGTCACGCGAACGTTCTTTTAAATCAGCTTCATTGCAGCATTCCAATAACAGCATAGCCATCAAAAGTTCTAACACAGCGTTTTCCTGTAAGTTATCTTTGCAAAAAAAACCACCCATCGAACAAGTCGACACTTCGTATGCAGCAAGAACTTTCTGAAATAAAAATCCTGACAGCAAACTTGCAAAAGCTTGCAGCATATAAAAATCTACGCCGTATTTTTTTGGTATTTTTTAAAACGCGTTTAAACACGATTTTTTAAAATAAAATACATGCCATAGAAATAAATTATACATACCAACTACAATAACAGCCATAATAAATTTATTTATTTATTTATTTACATATACATTCAAATGCATGAGGACATCAGAAATTGACAATTAAAAAAATACCGTTGTATGCTTCTAAAGTTATATACACATCTGTCTGAGCCCAGGTTACATAGCGCATGCATTAAACGTAAATGATTATCTTTCTATTATGCTAAGCAAAGTGCAGCCGAGCCCGCCTTTCTAGGCACCCCTGTGTTAAGGCGAGCTCACTTCGGGAATCCCACTAGTGCCACGATTGTGTCAAAGAAAAATTTTATATAACATTTTTAAGAAATATTTTTATTTTATCTTCTTATATATAAAAATGAATCGCCGTGCGTTAGACTGGCAAGATCTCAAAAAAGACTCGACCGATTTGAATTATTATTTTATATTTTGTTTCCCTTGATTCAGGGGTGGTTTACAACAAAAAATATTTAGGAAAAATTAAAAGAAACAACTGAAAATCAAAAAATCGAAATTGGTCATTTTGGGAAATGGGCCACTTTCAATAAATGGCGTTCGCGGCGATCCTTTTTGTTTGACAGCTGTTATTCATTCCGTACGACTGTGTAAAATTTCAAAAAGTCAAAAAAGTCGAAAACGTCGAAAAAGTCGAAAAAGTGGGAAAAGTCGAAAATGTCAAAAAGTCAGAAAAGTCAAAAACCTCCAAAAAGTCGAAAAATGCAAAAAAGTCGAAAAAGCATTTATACGGGCTGTTATTACAGCACGGGCTTTTTTTTCTGTGGGTGAATCAGTACAACGTAGTAAGCAACTTTTGATAAAATTTTTTGGAAAAAACTGAAAAATAATATATTTTTTTTTTGAAAAAAAAAATTTTTTTTTTGAAAATTTGTTTTTTTATTTTATTTTTAAATATTATGAAAAGCTATGATCACGATGCGCTATCTAGCGGTTGGTAAAATGTCGCTGATATTGTTTATTTACGACTTATTACCTACCGCTAGATGGCGCAGCACGCTCAAACGCTTCTCAAACCTTTATTTATCAGTCAACTTCTTCAAATTTTCAAATTAAAAAAAAAAAAACAAAAAATATTTTTTTTCCAAAAAAAAAATTTTTTTTTTGGTTCTTTCCTAATTTTTTTATCCAAAGGTGCTTACTACGTTATACTGATTCACCCACAGAAAAAAAAGCCCGTGCTGTAATAACACCCTGTACGTATTTCAACATGTAAATTAAAAACATTGAATTTATTTTAATTACAAACGACTTTCATTTCGAAACTCAAACCGTACATGATTCGGCCATATTATAGATTTCAATGAATTGGATTTGGAAGGTTGATTAGGATCAATAAACGCTTATGAAGAGTTACAATCAAATCAATTTTAGGTGGTACGAAGTTCACCGGGTCATTTAGTTCAAAAATAATAATAATATTTTATTTTTATTTTATTTTTTATTCCCAATATAACTAGAATACTGTACAAGTTATCACAAAAGAACCTTTCACCTCGAGCGACAATTTACAAATAATCGTGTATAATTACCCAATTTTCCAGGACGCTAAAACCCATTAACGCATAAAAGTAAAAATTCATGATTGTGCTAACTACCTATATGCCAACTAGTGTGTTAAAAAAATACTTTTCTGTGCATTTCGCACGTTATTTGTATAGGTTTCTCAGATTTTATTATTCCTTTGGGTTTCTGTCCTTCTTCTTCTTCATCATCAGAGCGCATTCGCCCACCGTTGGGCATACGCCTCTCCAATCACTCTCCATCCGGATCGGTTGTCCGTTTCCCTCATCCAGACTGGTCCAGCTGTCTCCTTGATGTCATAAGGTTGTACTGTTCATCATGATTGGAGGTATTTAGCCCGATACCCGCCACGTCGGCCACACGTCTTGGCGAGCTCCACACTTTCAGGAAAATATTTCCATTTTCCTAGGCTTGTGGCAACCTAGTCGGGTTACTTAACCGCCGAATTACACTATATTAACTAAATTTATTATTTAATTATTATTTATTGTTGAGAAAATTTCAAAATATATGTTGACACTTAGAATTTAAATTTCGAATTTAAGTTTCTGTCCTAGTAATAATGCTTTCTTTCAATGAATAATTCGTAATCTATAAATACATTTGACAGCTCCCTGTCATTCAGTATTTCAAAAAACATATATGAGTCCGTAAGTGTTGCAATAAAAATATAAAAAATTAGAATTATTCGTAAATTTTAAATAAACCATATAACAATTTATAAAATAGTTAAATTTTATTTGGTGTCTTCCTCAGTCGATCAAAATATTCTTTTCTTGCTTGCTGACTATGCTCGAGAGACGTGTTTCTTTCGCGTGCCGGCAGAACGAAGGTGTCTTAGGGATTAGTCCCTGCCAGAATCACCTAATATTATAATGTTTTAAAACTGTGTTAATACACGATAATGCACGGTGTCACACAGCGTGTATCACTCGGCGATTCTTAGATGAAGTTGGTTTGGAGACGATGGACTGGCTAGCTCTCAGTCCAGACATGAATCCCATCGAGAATTTATGAGACGAGCTGAAACGAAGAGTCGGAGCCAGAAATCCGGCAACTTCTAATATCTACGAGCTCAAGACAGCGTTATTAGAGGAATGGGATGGGATTCCTCAAGACTTGACCAAAAAAGTTAAGGAACCGCATGTGAGCTGTCATCTGGGCAAGGAGGGGTAACACTAAATATTAATTTATTTAACGTTCCTTCTCAGGTTTGCATTTTCCGTTTTAATTTAATTTTAAATATCTCCAGTTTTCTACTCCAGAACATCCATTTGACTCCCCTTTTAAATTTTATTTAATTTAAAAAAAAGACCAGAGCGGATTTTCATGATTATGGTATTAACGGACAGCTAACAAAATAGGAGTCTTAAAAAGTATATAATTGTATGGATCTACTTAGCCATTTTCGAAAAAAATAGGTTTTTTTCCGCACTGAGGGGGTGGGTCGATTTAGTTGCTCGCAAGTGTATATGGAGGCTGACCGAAACGGCTACATGTGGATCTGTCAACCACCGCAAAAGGCCGTTCGGCCTTATTGGCGCCCCAGCGGTTAACATCCGTTATAGAGAAGCATATTAGTGAAAGTCTACTGTATCTATATTAAAAATGTACAAACCCAAGGTAGCGCACATCGTTTCGTCAGTTTCGATGCACTTGGAGCTGACTTCTACATTTTGACCATTTTTATTCTTCCGCGATATACTCGAGTCCAAAGTCTTGAAGGTTCCCAAGCCTTTGGCGGTGGCCGTCACTTGCATGTTCCTCGAAACAGTAATGTGATCGCCCTTACTGTCCGAAACCTATGATTAAAATATTAAAACTAGTATATAAATAAAAATAAAATACAAACGGAGCTACCATAGAATTCACCGACCGAAGTCAGGCCCATCATATACTATTATTACACTTCTAGGGGTGAACGGTGGATTCCGGACTAACGACCGACTGTGGTAGGTTTAGGACAGCTGTCTTGCCACATGTGAGCGTCTACCTTACCACCATTCCCCCTTCAAAACCATAGAATTTGAGATGCGGAAATTACAGGTTTAGATATTTTTTCTAGGAAGAAATTGACGAAATTGAGGAATTTCGCACAAAATTCGAAAAAAAAAATTGCCTGCTTGATGTTAACATGTTAACAATGATTATGATAATGTGTTAGCGATGATTTGGATTTTTATCGAGGTTTTTACAAAATTACTTTGGTGATGATGACAAAAGGTAACCTGAAACAAAGGAAATTTCTTCAATATCAAATTAACACTGTAAGCAAAAAATTTTTGCCTGCGGCGCTATTGATGTTAACATAACAATGTATTAGCGATAATTCTGATTTTTTTCGAAGTTTTTACAAAATGACTTTGTGTATTGATGACTAAAGGTAACCTGAAAGAAACGACATTTCAGGATATCTTCTGTCATCAATATGCAGTCATTGAAAAAACATCGAAAATAGTGCCCTCTTTTTAAAGTTTCGCAAAAATATGTATTTTTTCGATCGTTTTTTTTCAAAATATTTCCTTTAATCTAAAAACTCTGCAAATTGTCATAATTTCTGTAATATCGCTAGTTGTTATTGATATTACGATATACTCGAATGTGTCTTATGTACAAACAAAATGGCCGCAACTTTCTTGACATCGGATTGAAAATTTTGAACGCCTATATCTCGCTTATTTATTGAGATCGAATAAAGATTATGGAAGATTTGGAATCGGCGTGGTGAATATAGCGTGGTGTTTTTTTATTTTTTATTTTGGCCTGTTTGTTTACATATAAAATTTAAACTTTGAATGCCTATATCTCGCTTATTTATATTGACCAATACAATTTTCTTCCAGATTTAGCATTAAAATGAAACAATCTATTAATCCATATATTTTTTTTTTGGAGAGAGGTTCCTATACTGCAGTTATTTATTTATTTATTTCATAAGCAAATCAACATAACAGTTTATACCAATCCGTTGATATGCAATATACAAATAAATATAAAAAATAATAGAATTCTTACAAGTACATACACAACATGTTTAAATAAGCATTAAATACAAATACAGGCATTAAGAATAGAAAAACTTACAAACTTACAGTACAGTACATAAAGAGTGAAAACAATTTATCTTACTCTGACATAAACAAGTAGCGCAATGCCCACACCTTGAAGAGCTAGGGCTCGCTGTAAAAATATCAAAGTCTGACGCTGTCGAACATAGCGCATTTATGTGCCTCAAAGCTCAAGTAAGCAGACTCCATCGACTTAGGTTGGTGCGCGAGGACGGCTCCGCAAATAGATTATGAGTGCGAGCACAATTATAATTGTCTGGAACAAAGAGACAAACCTTCACTAGCATGCTAGGATTATCAACTCTTCCCCGGATCAGCTTGAAAACGTAGGCCTTAGCGAGCATTTCTCTACGCAACTTAAGAGAGTTATAGCCCACCATGCCTAGTAGAAAACTAGTAGGGTATAAGTACAGATAATATCCGTACTGCTTGAAATATATAAAGTGTAAGAAACATTTTTGTTTTTTTTCCAAAATAGTGATATAATGATCCTGATGTGGATTCCATATAAATGCATTCATTTCCAATCTACTTCTCACAATTGAATTATACAATGTATGCATAACCCGTACATTGTAAAAATGCTTTAGTACGGTGGAACTCCATCGGGGCCGATAGTACGCAGATTATTTTTTTTTAAGGCTTAATTGAATATCTTTGTGCGATATTGTGCGAATGTTGATGCAGGAAGCGTACGCATCGCACGGCTCTACATCGGATTGAACGCGGGCGGCATCTAAGGTCACCGCGTTCTGAATAAAAACAGATGAGAAGTAATCTGCAAAAGCGTCAGCGGCACCGGCACCAGAGTAATCAGCCTCATCATTCGTCACTTTCAGGGGCACTCCAGAGGTTGCGCGCTGACTGCGAATGTACTCCCAGAAGCGAGAACTGTCCTCTGTAATGGAATCCTCGTTATTCCGAAAAATACATTGCTTTTTCAGTGTTTTAGGACATTTCCGATTTTCTTCATTAATTATAGCCGCGGCCAAATCAGAAAACCGGGAGCACGTTAAAAATACTGGTCAGTACCTTGAGCATGACTTTTCCAACCACTTCCCGTGATTTGTTGACTTTCGGGTCGTGGATGAAACTCTCGCCGCTATTGGATCCGGGCGGCATTTCCCCAGTAATAGCATACTTCAAGCACTCGATAATCGTCGTCTTTCCGCAGCCGTTTTGGCCCAGAATCAGAGTGACCGGTTTGTCGAATTTCACTTTTGCAACATCTCCGTCCGGTGCAAAGCTCCTTATGCCCATTATGTGGAGTTCTTTTACTCCCGCCATCGCTTTTGATTTGATATTCCCTAAATTCCACAAGTACAGCGCAAAATTTGAAGAAATACAACACTGAAATTCAAATTCAGGCGGATTTGAACACGATTTGAACGAAACGCCGAGCAGAAAACCAACTGACAGTTGAAAGGCAGGTAAAAACAAGACAACTAGAGATGTATTATTATTATATATAACAATCGATACTTTAGCAAGTGTAGTCAAAATTTTCATAAAGGAGGTTGGGCAAAATGTATGAAACGCGTCCAAGCTACCAATAACGACCAAACATAGGTCGTTGGAAAGCTCTTTTACTGATTGTCATTTGTTTTTACGCTGGACAGTCTCAAATAATTGTGGGAAAAAGTTAAAGCTGAAACAAAAACCTATCTTATTGTATCAAAAAAACTTTATTACAGCAAAACATTGTCATTACGTTTAAGTGTACGTTTAATAATAACAAACTAATCTTCATATTTTAAAACGGATGTTGCAACCATAAAGCATAACAATTGTAACTTTGGCAGTTCCTATCCGCAATAAAGGTATGTCGATGCGAAATACGGCGGCGTTGTGTAGCTCCCCATACCGAAATATGGCGGCAGTTCCACTGTAAAAAGTTTTCCAAAGTTTTGGAGTGGAAGAATGGTGTCTGATACCATATTAATAAGGGTCGGAGTTTCACTGACTGAGTTAAGAACTGATCTTAGTGCTTGATCTGCCTAGCCGGGGTCTCCACTCCAAAACGCGCTTGCTCCACCGTTCGTCGTGTCGTCGGGCCACGTGGCCGGCCCAAGCCCACTTCAGCTTGGCCACTCTTTGACCCACGTCGACCACCTTCGTGCGCTGTCTGATGAGCTCGTTTTGGACTCGATCGCGCAGCGATATGCCAAGCATGACTCGCTCCATGTTACGCTGCACCACCCATCATCCCAGCAGTCAGTGTCCATGTCTCACAAGCATACGTCATAGCCGGTAACACGCACTGATTATATACCTTTGTCTTGAGCGATTGGGGAATTCTGGACTTCAGCACGAAGCTCAGCTTCCCGAAGGCTGCCCATCCCAATTGTTTTCTTCGTTTTATCTCTGCCATCATCGAGTCCCGGCCGAGCTTTACCACCTGCCCTAGGTGATAATTTAAATAATGTTTATTTTAAAGAATGAAATCATTTGGCTGATCACATATCGATAGTTTTCAGTAAGCAATAAGGTGCATCACGTGTTTTTATTCCATTGCCGCCAAAATTTTATTGCAGTGTTGCTACTATACGATACGTTGGGTCCCATCAAACTTGCAGAAGGCAAATTTGCAGACGGCAATCTTGCAGACGGCATTCTTGCAGGCGGCAGTTTTGCAGAAGGCAATCTTGCAGAAGGCAGTTTTGCAAATGTCAAAATGACCTAACCTAACCTAACAGAAAAACTTAAAACATTTTTTTTAATGTTTAGTTTGATGTATAAAAGTCATCCACTACAAGGATGCCGGTAATTAATGTCACTTCGATTTTAGGGAAAGAAAAACCTAACCTAACCTAACCTAACAGAAAAACTTAAAAACTGTACTGAAGGTTGCCGCCTGCAAGGTTTCTTCCTGCAAGGTTGGCTCCTGCAAATCTGCCCTAACCAAATTTGTACCTGTCAAAAGTGACATTTGTGCAAAATTGCCGCATGCAAAACTGGCGCCCCCCCAAAAGAAAACAATTTGGAGGTTATAGGATGTACCATCTTTTGACCGTGGTGTGACCGCGGTTAGTTTTTCCATTTGAAGACTCGCAAAATAGCAAAAGAATGGCTCCTCGCAAGAGAAGAGAAGCACATACGAAGACGAAGAAAGATGCTGATGATGTAAAGGGTTCGGCGATCGCGGAAGTTGCTGGTTTGTTTATCTACATTTTTCGATTGTTGTGGGAATTCACGACAGGCAGGGCTTTTGACCAATTCCGATTAAGACCTATCTCAAGGCTTAACGTTCCGGGTTTAGTCTGAAATGCGCTTATAACGCAGCCGAGCGGCGCATATTGGTTATCTGGATAATGAGATGGACGAATTATGGGAAGAAGATTTCGTGGTAGCTTAACGCCTGGCGCGCACTGCAGGGATGCGGTGCGTTGCGCTTCATTTTTAACGCCGTACGGAAAAAAACGCATTTTTGTAGTCCGCGGACTACGGGGAAATTTTCGGACTTCCATTGCAATTGGCGCACCCCAGCAAATCTGCAGCAATCCAAAGAATTTATAACTAGATCTGTTTTTTCCATAGTGCGCGAGCTTTTATCACAGATTTTCCGAAAATAAAACGCACGGAATTCGGTTAAGGTTTAGAAAGGTGCGGCAGGGGGGGGGGGGTCGTGGGGGGGGGGGGGGGGGGGGAGGGTGGGGGGGGGGGTTATTACATTACTATCCCCCCCCCCCCACCCTCGTCGGAAACCAACAGGGAGGGTGGGGGGGGGTTATTATATTACTTCACCGGAAACCAACAAGCGTCGATGGCGGGGGGGGCGGGGGGCGGGGAGGGGTTATTTTATCTCACAACCCCCCCCCCTCACCGGAATCCAAAAAAAAAAGTATAAAAGTAGTAGGTACCTACCTAAATAAAATGAAGCGTCGAATAAAATGCTTCCACGTTCAAATGTCCATTAGACGGGGTAGACGTATTTTATTGCGTCGATTAAAGCTAAAAAAGGGTCCTTCTTCTCACGTACTACAGCCCGTCTCCATTGATATTCGACAATATGATCGCCAAAATCGGCGGTGTAATGTAGTTTATTGAAAAACTGCTTTACGACACGCCACTGTGCCTCTATACGCTGCGTGTGTACGCCGTCGGGTGCGACAAATCGATGGTCGGGATCGCTGTGGTTTACCTTTCGGTGGATGTATCCATGTGCTCCGAGGCAATCGTACGCACGCCAATAGTCTGTATGAATTGTTGTGCCCACTTCCACATGTTTTTGAATTAATCGCAACAAGACATCGGCATTGCGAATATTATCGGGGCACAACTCCAGCCGCAAATCTTGACTACCATCCTCGATCATGCCGATGACCCAGTGTCCTTCTACTCGGCGACCCCTGTTATATTTTCGTTTCCCAAATTTGCTTTCGTCTATTTGGACGATTTTCCCGATCCTACCAATTTTTCCCGTATAATCTTGCTTATCCAATTGATAAGCTACTACAGTTTCCCTGCAGTAGTTACCAATCAGATACGGTCGCCCGCGACAGCACCTGATTATTATTATTTTCGCGATCATAATCATCCAAAATTGTTTGATCGTAGCCCCTGGCGTGGGCGAACGAAAACATGAGATGGTAAATACGAGGCATGGATATTTTGCCCGTTTCAAACCACGTATTTTTTGCGCGCGAAACTCGCGATATCGCACGGCAGTTTCCCTTATTGCACACAAACGCGCCCACAGTACGGTTCGTCGTGTATTCAATGCTCATAGGAGTGCGATGGCGGTTGCACAATCTAAAAGCCTTCACAAGTCCCTTGTCTTCTGCAAAAGCAACACATTGTTCTCGTGTGCTTAGTTCCCGTACCATTTTTCCCGGATACCACATTGCACTCACTTCACACGCATATAAACGCCGATTAATGTATTCAACCTCTTCCTCGAATGGATTGTCCCGGTTTTCCGCCATTGTTATCTTACCACACTTTTCGCGCACAGCGCAACTCAACAGGCAGCGGAAACGCACAATTCCTGGAGGCAGCTGACGCAAAAAACACACTTTTCGCGATTCGATCACTAAATAGCGCGACTCGACGCAGTGGAAACCACTAAACGCGATTCGATCACTAAACAGCGCGACTCGACAGGCAGTGTAGAAGCCACTAAACGCAAGGGGTGATTTGCCTATGGTCCGTTTTCCTAGAGACAACTGGCAACGATGCATTTTTATAGTTGTATCTGGAATTCCCCTAATATGTCTGTGATCTGGAATCACTTTCGTAAAACGCGCTGTTGCCAAATGTATCTTCATTTTCGGATTTCTCCATGTTAAACACGTTCCTACTACCATTATTTGTTAAAGCGCCGCAGGCGATTTTTTTTTTCGAATTTCGCCGCGAAATTCGAAAAAAAAAATCGCCTGCGGTGTTAATTTAGACACGTCGCTTCGTCTTCTATAAATTAAGGCTGTGTTAAACACGTCTCTACTACCATTATTTGTTATAGCGCCGCAGGCGATTTTTTCTTTCGAATTTCGCGGCGAAATTCGAAAAAAAAAATCGCCTGCGGTGTTAATTTAGACACGTCGCTTCGTCTTCTATAAATTAAGGCTGTGTTAAACACGTCTCTACTACCATTATTTGTTATAGCGCCGCAGGCGATTTTTTCTTTCGAATTTCGCGGCGAAATTCGAAAAAAAAAATCGCCTGCGGTGTTAATTTAGACACGTCGCTTCGTCTTCTATAAATTAAGGCTGTGTTAAACACGTCTCTACTACCATTATTTGTTATAGCGCAGGCGATTTTTTTTTTCGAATTTCGCGGCGAAATTCGAAAAAAAAAATCGCCTGCGGTGTTAATTTAGACACGTCGCTTCGTCTTCTATAAATTAAGGCTGTGTTAAACACGTCTCTACTACCATTATTTGTTATAGCGCCGCAGGGGATTTTTTTTTTTCGATTTTCCAAGAAATTTTTCGAGATCCAAGAAAACGCAGAAAATCAACATTTTCTGTGCACCAAAAAGTTGACGTTTCGCGCAAATCGCCGCGCGGATGTATGAAAAATACATGCTGGCAACGCTATATCGCACGTCAATCGCAAGTCGGCGAATAAAGGATGATTATTTTCAATAACTGGTAACACCGTATAAGTGACAAGATATCGCTTGTCAGCGCCATTCGGGGCTGAGTTTGCTTGTTTGTATGGGAATTTTCCGACGTTTAAAAATTAATATAAAAAAAGTACATACTTCCGACGAAAAATTTTTATGTAGAAAAGTTCGTAAGACCCTAAACTACATGCTCAGTCTACCAGCGAGATCGTAAGATTGCCGCACCTTTCTAAACCTGACCCAATATAATAAATACAAACGGAGCTGCCATGGAATTCACCGACCGGAGTCGGGCCCATCATAATACTATTTTTTACACTTCTGGGGGGTGAGCAGTGGATTCCGGACTTACGAACCGGCTGTGGTAGGTTTAGGACAGCTGTCTTGCCACATGTGAGCGTTCACCTTGCCACCCATTCGCTCCCCCTTCGAAGCCATAGAATTTGAGATGCAGAGATCGCGGTTTTCGTGGCTCGTGGCCTGCCAGCTAAATAGAGATTTAGCTGGCAGGCCACGAGCGCCAACTTCCACCGCGTGAAGGTGAACAGTGAAGCCGTTCCGGGTTACGGCATTTGCAAGATCATGGTATTTATTTAATTTGTACTCGTGGTCTTTTGGGATATTTGATTCCCATGGAACAGTTAATTCTACAATAAGAGCCACCTTCCGAGATAGAGAGTAAAGAGTTATATCTGGACGGAGGGCTGTGCATCCGAGACTTTCAGGGAATTTATACTGCTTAGAGACCGAATCAACCTCCAGAATCCAATCTGTATCAGAATGGCATTATCACTGCCGTAACAGGTGGCATAAATGTCAGTAGAATAAAAAAATCGGTTGTGTCACCCCAAGACTTTCCCAGCAAGTTGACAAGCCCTCATGGCGAACCCCCCCCTCCCCCGTGCGCCAACCCAACCTTCCCCCGTTCGCCAAATTGTTGTATATATTTGTAGTATTTTCCGTGGGATTAAAGCGGTTTTTTTTTTTCCAAAAACGATGTAGTATTTTCGTAAATATAGCAGACTAAATATTAATTTGTGTCGCTTGTATACGAGATATTCCAACCAAAATTTCACAACGTGATTTCGGTCCAACAAGGCATCTGTGTACCGTTTTTTAAGTCTAATTGCAATATTTCAGGATTGAAGTATGACTAGCTTGCCCTCTGGTGGACGACGATCTTTTCAACTCTTGCCATGACCGAATGATGCCTGCATGGCAAATTTCAGCTTAATCGCTTAACCCTTCGGCTACGTAACGACCAAATTTGGTTGCACATCAGAACACCGTTGACTACGTAACGACCAATAATGACGGCTTGCTCCCGGAGCGCACAGTAATATTATTCTCTAATTCGAATTCATCCTAAATTCCATACCAAATATCTTATTATTACCATAGATACAGTTGGCCGCTAGAATAATTTCGCGCGTCATTTCGAGGATATTTCTGGTAAAATTCCATTGTCAAACATATTTTATTTTTTTTCGAGAAATCATTATTAAAATGTTGGTGTTTATGAGCTAATATCTAAATATTTTTATAAGTAAATAAGCAATACGAAATATTAACTTTGATAGAGAATCTAACAAATATCACGATAGTATTTACAATTTCTAATTAGGGTTCCGTATTTTTCCATAAGACAAGTACAAGTTCAAAATGCCGAGTTTTTTTGTCACTTTTTGACTTTCTCATATTTATTGATAATTATTTAATTGTTTTACAAAATGAGATTTCAATATTCAATATACAAAATTTCAATTCGATTATTGCAAAGTTATTGTTTTTATGATTGCTATAGTAGTTCCATAGTTATAGTACTTTTTGTCGAACGGGGCGATATTGCAAGAAATTCCAATAAATTGCCGCGGTCTGCTGTGAAATTATGCCGCTACTCGAAGGGTTAAAGCGTTTAGATGCTATCGTGTAGGAATACACACGCGCACACACACACTCACACATACACACACACTCACACATACACACACATACACACACCCAGCCACACACACACACATACACAATCACAATTTTAAAAATGCACAATCACAAAACGTTTCCTTGGGCTGGGAAAGTAAAAAGAAGTGTTGGGTTAAAAATATCTGCTACTGCAATAGTCCAACAGAAATATTTTGGATTTAGATTTTATAACCATAAGATTTCAGGAATTATTTAAGAATGAATTATATACTATTTGATCTCCTATTAAATTTAGTGACTGTATTTGACTCCTATTAATTCAGAAATAAGACACAATACATAGAGAAAGTATCAGTGCTAAACAATGATTAGCAGTAACTTGAAGGTTTCTAGCGACGGGAAACATATGAACCACTTTTATCACAACTGATACTTGAAACCCCCGGCTGCATCGAATGCCGCGCGCGAGCGAGTGGCCTAACTAACTCCCTAACTGCTTTTACACTGCCCTAACTAGTGCATTAGTTAGAAGTTAGGACGGTCGGCCGATCTCTAGATCAGGATTCTTACTGGCTAACTGCGATTACACTGTAACAGAAATCCCTTTTTTCTGTGCATTTGTCACCTGCTTATAGGGATTGTTAGTTTTCAGAGTTTTTCTATTGGAAAATCATATTGAAAAAGCGTACTTTCTACTGTCACAAACTTTCTAACCTTAAAACTCGTAAGTCAGGTTAGCCACCTTACAGTGAAATAAGAATAAATAAATCTTAAGTAATCTTAATGTAATAAATAAATTCTAATTAAAGAATAAAACACTGCGTAAAATAATACTTTTACTTTACTGGCATTAACTTAATAATTTATTACATCATAAAATACAAAATATTGATTTGGTCGGTTGGCCAGACTGGCGAAGGCTTTCAGATTCAAAATTACCTAGATTGCAAAATGGCGGGCAAGTGGGTGTGTTTTTTTCTGCTGCAGCGATCTGGGAGAACTAAAGTATTTTAGCTCATCTAATCCCGATTGAGAATTGTCAAAAAGTAAAATAACATGTCTTAGTGATTATATTGCAAATAAAAATTGTCAAGATATTATTAATATGTACCTAATAATAGAAAAAGTCAGTAAATGTTAGTCAAATTCTTTCTTCAATAATAGAATAGTCAATAAATTTTAGTTTAATTCGTTTAGAAATTTTAGTTTAATTCGTTCTTTCATTATTGTACATACCTATACCTATTACTGTCGAGTAGCACTGGGTGAGTGATGTCACAGCACTAATGTCTGTGGTAGGGACACCGAACGCTGGTCCCCGCACCTCAGCCACCGCTTAAATTTAGCTCAGTCCCCAACTGTACATGATCAGTGGCGGTGCTATAATACGAAATAAATTAATAGTAGTTTAAAAAAAAACACTAAAAACACACTTTTATAAATGTTCGTAAAAACCACATCATCAGACCTTGAAACCTAATCGTGGTCAAAGTGCATTCCAAGACTTTTCTAACAAGTCCAAACACAGCTATGATACGATGTTCCATCATGAAGTTCCAGTTCATATCTTCCGACTCCATCATCAGATCAGTTCGACAGTACCATATTATTGTATTGTCATCAGAACTATATACAGCTGCCAATTTTCATGACGCTACGATCCTTGGAGGATGGTTAAATTAGTTACCTTAGATTCCATTACATAGTTACATACAGGTCGACCTAATAAAAGTGTGTTAAAAATACAAATTTGTCAATTGTTTGATTTACAAAAATTGGAAGCTTTAAGTGGACCGTGAAGAAAGTTACTTTATATCAGAAATTGAATAAAAACATCTACATTATTGGACGATATCCTGGGTTTTATCAACAACCGTAAAAGGCCTGAAAGGTTTACTAAAATGAGACTATGGTCATTATTTTACGGTTATAATAAAGTCCTGAACATGAAACCTTAATAACCGATGATCTTATTAATCCAAACAAAAAACTAGGATCATACATTTTTGTTCCTATTCGCCACGGTGTGGGATAAGAGTGCACACTACTATAGGGTAGGTATAGTTACCCCAAAGTAAGATTAATTTTGGAATTTATGTAAGTAGTATTGCAGCTTTTTTCATTTATCAAAAAAAACTACTACATTTCATCGTTGTAATGTTATATCTGATAGAAAATAGCCTCGGACATGCAATATTTTTTCGGAGATATTTTTTTCAAATTTACTTAGCACGTGGGTTTTTTTAATAGTTAGTTTTTTTAATAGCAATATAGTTTTAAAAAATCGGTGTGTTTGATGCTTTCTTTAACCCCTCAGGCCCCGATTGGCCGATATCGGCCACAACACGATTCAGCGTGATGGCCCCGTTTAAAGTTAATTAGTTTTATTTTATTAGGTTTTATTATGTTAATATGTTTCATTTTAATTATCGGTACAGTGGTTTGACAGTAATAATGTTTTGATGAGACAGTGTCGTAATTTAATATTTTTACTAAAAAAATTTGGGACAGCAACTTGTCAATCGGCTGAGGGGCCGAGCACTGAAGGGTTAAATGCCTATGTCTCGTTAATTTACTGAGGCCGAATAAAGATTATTACAGGTTTGAATCAGCGTGGTGATTTCAAGGTCCCAGAAACCCAAAAAAGGGTTTTTTTTTTAAATGTGCTTGTTGTCCACGCGGTCATGTGACAGCATGCACAGACAAAACTACTAGACCGATTCCGTTAAAATTTAGTAAATGGGGTTCTTTAAGGAGTGTTTTCGTAAAACTAAAGTACATTTTTTCTTTAAAACGTCTTAACGATTTTGATAAAAAATTGTTTAAAAATATTATAAACAAGATGAAACAGATTTACCGCATAAAGTCTGTGGAGCCCGGCGTTTTGGCCAGGTTGCAACAATCGTTGTCCAGGGTAGACTGTGTCCCTGGCCAGGTTAGACAGGATAGTCTACCCAGATTAGACGGGTTAGACAGGGTAGTCTACCCTGGACAGTGGCGGATGCAACATCATCAAAAGATCGGGTGCTATAAACTTCACGTGATAAATCCATTTTATCTTGTTTATGATGTCAAACAATCGCGATAGTTATTCGATTTCATGTTTAAAGATAGTGATAGAATGCCCTTACCAGTTGTTTCAGGAAAACTCTATATGTGCAATGCGCTGGCAATGTGCATTCGCAAGGTGTTGGGCCATTTATTTTATTTACCCTTTATTGACTAAGGTATTTTTTTCACATTGCAGGAAGCAACAAAATACCGTCAAAATGCTCAAAGCCCAGCAGCATAGTCTTAGCCGTAAATGGAGATATTCTGAAGTCGCCTTTCCTTGAAAACTTTGGATTGACAACCAAATCGCCTGAAGCCACATCCAGGAAAAAAAGAGGACGACCAAAGAAAGTATTATTATTGAAAGGTGCAGAGAAAAGCGATGATCCAGTAGCGAAACGTTGTACGAGGCTGTCGGGCCCCGTTCCAGATATGACCAAGTTGCCCGAGAAGAACTCTCCTGAAAAGAAACAATCTGAGAAATATTTTCCCGAAATTTCCCCATCATTTGAAAATGTAGAGAGTGCTACAGCTGCCATTCCATTTGAAACGACTGACGTTTTGCGTGAAACGGCGAACGAACAAGAGCGAAAGACAAAACAAATTAAGCGTAAAAAACAAGATGCTGTGATTCCGACATCTACCATTACGAATGAAACAACGAACATTCCGAGCGATGCTAATATAGTTCCCCGGGAAATGGCCATCGTTAAAGCTACGAGCGCTAAAGCTGCCGTTCCTTGTGAAACAATAGTCGTTCTGGCTAAAACAAAGAAAGAACAAGAGTCACAGAAACGACCGAATAGACGCAAAAAACGAGATCACAGTTCATTCATTCTGACATCTACTATCAACGAAACGACTATTCCGAGGGATGCCTCTATAGTTCCATGTGGAACATCCACAGAAACAGTTGCGAGCGCTCCAAATGTCGTTCTGAGTGATGCTGTTGAAGAGAAGCAACCAAAGACACGGCAAAGTAACTGCAAACAACTGGATAGTGATCATCATTTGGAAAGGACTATCATTTCCAGCGATGCCGCTGTAATTTTGAGCAAAACGACTATCGAAGCAGTTGCGAGCGCTAAAACTGTCGTTCCGCATGATGCAACAGTCGTTCTGAGTGAAACGGCGAAAGAACATATGGCAAAGACACGTCAGAGTAAGCGCGCAAAGAAAGATGACAATTCCATTATTCCGACATTTACTATTAACGAAACAAATGTGATTACGAGGGACGATCCTGTAGTTCCTTGTGAAACGTCCATCAAAACATTTGCGAGCACAAACGTCGCTATGAGTGATGCGACAAAAGACAAATTGCCAAAGACACGGGAAAGTAACCGCAAACAACGGGATAAAGATCCATCGATCCCAAAATCTCCTACTTTTCCAAATGAAATTATGAGCAAAGCGACCATCAAAGCAGTTGCGAGCGCTGAAGCTGTCATTCCCTGTTATGCAACAGTTGTTCTTAGTGGAACTGCGAAAGAACATAAGGTAAAGACACATCAGAGTAAGCACAAAATAAAGAATGACGACTCCGTTATTTTAACATGTACTATCAACCAAACAACTGCTATACTGAGGGATCCTGTAGTTCTATGTGAAAGGTACATGGAAACATTTGCGAGCGCTCTACATGATGCTACGAAAGAGCAACAGCCAAAAACAAGGCAAAATAACCTCAAACAACGAGATAGTGATCCATTGACTCCAACAACTGCTACTTTGCCAAATGAAAGGTCTATCATGCCTGTCGATGCTGCTGTCATTAAGAGCAAAACGACCATCGAAGCAGCTGCAAGCGCTGAAGCTGTTGTTCCGTCTGATGCGACAGTCGTTCTGATCGAAACGGCGAAAGAACAAGGGGCAAAGACACGTGACAAGAAGCGCAACAAAAAGGACAAGAAGCACAACAAAAAGGACAAGAAGCGCAACAAAAAGGATGACGATGCCATTATTGCAACATCTACTACCGTTGAAACTGGTATTCCGAGTGACCATGCTGTAGTTCCATGTGAAATGTCCATCGAAACATTTACGAGCATTTCGCCTGTTGTACCTCATGATGATTCCTTGATTCCTACGTTTACCATTATGAATGAAGCAACTATCATTCCGAGCGATGCTGTCGCAGTTTCGTGTGAAACGCCCATCGAGACAGTTCCTTGCGAAACAACAGTCATTGTAAGTGAAACGGTAAAGGAACAAAAATCAAAGAAACATCGAAGTAAGTTCCAAAAACCCTATGACAATTCGGTGTTTGCGAAGCCTACAGTCGTTTCGAATGCATCGCTCATAATTTCCAATGAACCAATGAAAGACGGCGGAAATGAGGAGCAAGGGTCGAAGAAAAATAAACGCGATCATGACACTACAAGGGTAGCTCCGAGTAAAACTCCAGTCGTTGTCTCAACTGAAACAATGAAAAAATCCAGGGCAGATGTGGAAAAGAAACGACAGATACGAAAGGATAAAAAACACAGCACTGCTGAAGGTTTAAGTGTCAGTAAAACCACTGAGAGAGGCTTGACAAAACCACATAACAATTCGTCTGCTACGATCGCTGCTAATATACTTCTGACTGGTGAAGAAGTTATTTTTCTTCCGATTGAAAACGAAAATAAGAACTCTAACTGCTCGCATGATAATCACAAAACGACTAAAACGCCAGGCGTCATTCCGAGCGCTGCTGTTACTAAAGTTTCGGCAAAAACTGATAAAGGAAAGTTGAAGAAAAATCACTTTCAAGCCGCCACCCCGAATACTGCGCCAGAAAATGAAAATGCCCAGGCAGGGCCGAATTGCATTGCCCGAAACGAAACAACTGAACGAGAGGAATTGCTGAAAATGTTCAACGCGATAGAAGATTCATTTGTAGAGGAGGAGCGTATGTCGGTTCTGGAGATGCATGCGGATATGAATTATTGGGAGGAGAATTGTGCAGATGTTTGGGAGGCAAATCCGTTCGGCCCGTGCAAAAGAGAGTGGAAGGCCGTGCAAAACCGGCAACCGGACGAATGGGATGCGAATCCGCTTCCAGAGGCGCTTCCAGAAGTGGAGGCTATTCCGAGCCATTCGTCCGAAGCGGATCCTTTCCGTTTTCCCTCACCCACTTTCTCCGACACGGACGACATTCTCTCCCTGGCCCCTAGCAGCTTAAACTTATCTATTGCCATCTGTCGCCCCGCCGAGCAGCTGCATTGGAAAAGGTCTGACCCTGTGAAGCCTGTCGTAGCTCCTATTCGAGTCGCTGAGGAGACCAAAAGCATTCTCGAGGGGATTTGCTTATTGGTGCCGTGCAACAATTACGGTTGTATGAACAAGCACCAATGGCGGCAAGACCTCTCGGAGGAGATAAGCGCAAGGCTGTCTGCCGCTACGCGTCCGCAGCTATTGGCGGCGTACGACGCTATCCGGGGCCGGCTCAAGCTGTGCAATGACTGGCTGCATTTATTTTTGGAACGGTGCAGACAGATGCACTTCACGCAATTAGTGCTGCGAATCGCATTAGACGCATGCGGCGGATCGGTCTCGAACAAGCAAGCCGCCCTCGTAGACTGCGCTCAAATTTTAAACAGGGTCGAGGCGGAGATATGGCTCTACTCCGAAGAGTGCCTGGAGCCAATCGGAGAGAATCGAACTCTAGCCGATGCGCTATTGAGCGTATGTCATTTGATGCCGTATGCAAGCCAATCATCGCTTATCGCTTATTTGGGAAATATACTAGACGACAACGGACGATCCATCGAAAGCCACACCTTAAACGAAATCTTAAACAACATGATCCACGAACGTCGCGAAGAGCGCGTACGAGGATCTGCTGCACAAGATGTCTATAAACCATTTTAAAGCTCTCGACTGCAACGTGTTAAGGAGATTCATTGAAAAGTTGAAAGAGAGCGACAAGGAAAGCGCATTCCGAATGGAGTCGGATCCAATCGCTTTTGAATCCTAACCCACCGCCCGTACCGCCTCTGTTTTCTCAACCGCCACCCAACTTGGGCTTGTTCAATTTGCCACGGTCATCCAACCAATTCAATAACCGGCCGTTGCTCGGTTCACGGAGTGGAAATTTCTCACAGAACAGATTTCCGAATTCGAGTGGATTTCAACCTCGTGCCCCACAGCAGCATATCTGGCAGAGACCTCCACCTAATTGGGGTGGCATGAAGCGTTAAATAAACATTTAAAACAGAAACTGTTTTTGAGCCATTGTCAGTGCAGGTCTTCTCGTAACCTCCAATGATCGTAAATTGATAAATTTGAACAGGAAAGTATTAAGGATGATTCATGCTACACCGGGCCGGGGCCGGGCCGGGCCCCGGCCGGGACACGGTCAGATATCTATAGTATACTTTTGTATGAAGCAATTCATGCTTGGCCGTGCCCCGGCCGTGCCCGGCCGTGCCACGACCGGAGCACGGCGTCGAAATGGCGGTGGATATTGTTTTCCCGGCTCCGGTCTGGACCTGCCCTGACACGGTGTAACATGAATTGGGATGCCGGGCGTGGCCGGGCGACCGGAGGCCAGTCGATGACGTATCTTAGTGAGGTGAGTACCAACATGGACGATGAACAATTGATGGAATGTGTTCGCAAGTATCCTGTGGTGTACGACATGAGTCACCCGAAGTAATTAGATACGAAATATAAAAATGTCATTTGGAAAATAGTGTCAGACGAGTTGAAACAATCTGGTAAATATTTTTTTTTATTTTTACCTATAAAATAATAGTTAATGCAACTGTCGTTTATAAAGCGTTACTTATTGAAATAATCGTATATCATCATAATGGCGGCAAATCGGATCCACGCATAATTTTAATGTCCGAAAATTACAGAAAAAAGTTTACATATTGTTACGTTTTTAGGTTAATTATAATAGTTGTTTTTTGGATAAAGTTCGTCATTATGTATTAGCTTTTAAGTTCATAATTCAAATAATAACACATGAGTAGGTATAGATGAAATAGTTTATTTACATTGGTTTAATAGTAGGTAAACAATTAATGTAGGTGTGTAGGTAGGTACTATAATATAACATAATATGTAGCTATGCTTGTATGTAACTATTGGTTTATTAAAGTACGTCCCGCTGTTGATGCTAAATATTCCTTAAAAATTTCTCTTACAGCAAATGCATCATTAGCAGGTCTTCCTGGTTGATTGTTTAATGGATTTAATATATGTGGTTGCCCATTTTGTGTAACACTATGGTTTATTAGTCCTGTGTAATCTTTTTGTTCGCATAAAAAATTATGGATTACGCAAGTAGATAGAATAATGTAATCAACATTTTCTGGAGCCAGCTTTATTCTTCTGCAAAATATTCTAAATCTTTGCGTCAAAATTCCAAATGCATTTTCGACAAGTCGCCGGGCCAAAGATAGTCTGTGATTGAAATTGGTTTTATCAGCATCTCCTGTTGATTGCTGTCCTGGATACGGCCGCATTAAGTATGTTTTCAAAGGAAACGCTTCGTCTCCAACTATTACATACGGTGCAAATGTCATGGAGTTGGGTAAATTTTTACCTGTAGGTATATTAAGCGTGCCGTTTTCTAAACGCTTTCCAAGATTAGAACATGCAAAAATACCTCCATCACTGTTTCGCCCATAAGAGCCAACTTCAACTGCAACAAATTTGTAGCTCGCGTCCACTAACGCTAATAACACAATTGAGAACGTGTGTTTGTAATTATAATATATAGAACCACTATTGGCAGGAGCCTCAATAACAAAATGTTTTCCATCTAATGCTCCTATACAATTTGGAAAACCTCTAAGTTTTTCAAAATCTTGTGCAATTTTTCTCCATATTTCTTCAGTTGGTTGTGGTATAAAATCTTTCATAAGTCTTTTGGCGATACATCTACACGTGCTGTGTACAATTTCGCTCACAGTTGAATGGCCCAACCGAAAACTATACGAAATAGTTTTGAACGAATCCCCAGTCGCCAGGAACCTGCAAATAAAATTAATACCACTTAATTACCCACTGAAAAGGCACTAGCCTTAGTGGGGAACTGTGACATGTAATTTGTATCTTTTTTTATGAATAAAGACTACTACCAAAAAAAAAAAAAAAAAATAGTTTATTCCCGGAGTATCTATGTACTAGTATAGTATTCTATTATCTTTGACAGGAGTTAGCCGCGTCCATAAAGAAACGAATCTAAAATGGCGACAATAATACAAATTAAAACTGATTACTTTTATGCCATGAATACCTAGGTGTGCACAATGTGTGTGTAGACATCAGTGTTCTTCGAATGAATGGACATTATTAGCGCCGCCACTTTACATTCGTTTCTGTAATGACGCGATTTTTTTATACGCATTTTAATGAGTGAAAATATGTTTTTAATTTCTTGTTACAGAAGATGCATGTAAAAAAAGATGGTGCAACATTAGAGATCAATTTAAAAAGCATATTAATAAACGCAAAACAAAAAGTGGTCAGGGTGCTATGGCTATTAAAAAATACAAATATGAAGATAATTTGAATTTTTTACTCCCTCATATACAACACCGAAGTACAATAACCACTATCGAATCGGAGAACGAAGAGACGCAAAACGAAGTAGAAGCCATTGAATCCGCACAAAATACTACGCACGACGAAACAGAACAGGCTAACACCGATCAGCAGCAGCAGGCACAACGATCACTAGCTAGTTTGCAACCTAACTTTACACCAGCTACTGATCCTAATCCGAATCCCCATTCAACTGCACAATTCACTAGTTCCAAAAGCCGCAACCGACGTCAGATAATTCCACAATCCCAGCCCTCTGCGTCCAGCACCTTAATGGAGTACATTATAAAAAACAATGAAAAATCCAAAACACAAGTCATTCATCCTATTGATGCATTCTTCAACAGCTTAGCAGCCACAACAAAATCTTTTTCTCCTTACTACCAGCATGTTGCGAAGGGAAAGATATTTGCAGTAATCCAAGACTTAGAGTGGGAGCAATTGTCGGCGAACCCTTCGTCATATACATCATCGATGAGTGGAACATCGTCGTGTATTTCAACGCAAGAGTGTACACCTGTCCCGATGGCAACACCGAGATCTCCGAAAATGACGCCTCTAGTACCCACGCCTCTGGAATCAACGCCTCCGGAACCAATAGCCACTACATCTACCACAGTATTATTAGATAATAATAATATGACGTCTAGTTTCTTTTCACAGTTTTCCGATAAATAAATAAGTATGTTGTAAAAATAACAATTTTTTTCCTTACCTCAGACAGACTGCTAATCGTTCAATGGGAGAGATAGGCTTCAGAAATCTTGAATTTTGTTTGGTTAAATCACGTTTTATTTTTCCAAGAAATATACTAAAGCATTCTTTAGACATCCTAAAATAACCGTAAAATTTGGTTTCATCATCTATTAATTCCTTGTAGAGCGTGGCGAATTCTCCCTCCGATTGTCGTTTTCTCCAGGCTGGATGTACACTCCATCTTCTTTTATTAGTTTCAGTTCGTGTTTCCAATACTTCGTCTTCAATGGCAATTGCAATAGCTGCCAACTCAAGTTGTGAAAATTGCATTAATAACACACTTATCAATCAAGCGAAAATAGAAATTAAAAAATATTATTATCGCCAAAATAGATGGACACAACACTAGTTATCGCGGACACGGCCGTGGGATAAATAAACTCGGAAACAGCCCGGTCAACGCCCGGTGTAGCATGAATGACTGGCCCGGCCGGAGCACGGTGGAAACGACTCGGCCGGGGCCCGGCCCGGCCCCGGCCCGGTGTAGCATGAATCATCCTTTACATTTAATTTTACGGGGAGCATACAATATGCATAACATCCGATAAAGCCAAGGATCTGCATAAAATGAAATGTCTAATTTTATAATTTAACACATTGCATACGACTCAAGTGCATCGATTACGACTGCCCTCATTGACCCCAAATTGAATAAACAAAACTGCTGTAAACACAAAATCACGAATTGAGTGACAGAAAAAAAATACGTCATGATATCTTCTTAAGATAGTGTTTGTGTTCAAAACACTGTCGAACATATAGGAGAACTTATTTTGTTACATTTTTCATTAATTTTTAAGTATGTTTTCTCTTTTGACTGATTGTAAGTAAGGTTGACTTTAAGCAGTGATTATTTTTATAATGTTGTACCGATTTATGTCCTGCAACTGTCAGTAAGAGATTATTGCATTAAATTGTATATCTCATGTTTATCATAATCTGTCTTTTATTTAGTTTTATATTTTTGTTTTTTTCTTGTTCAATAGCATTAATTTAGTTATGTAGTCATTTATTTTTAGACTTACACTCCAGCTTTAATATTCAAGGGCGAATTGGATTCATCTTAATGCCCTTGAATACTATTTGAAACTAATAAATAAATAAATAAATAATCAGTTTAATCGTTAGTGTCAGAAGTACGTGTTGATTTACCCATTACCGCTGGACATGATTGTCCCATTGCCATGGTTTTAAATTTTGAATTTACTGCTTAGAAAATAATTCAAAAGGGATCTGAGAGCTAGGTTTAAAATAATATTGAAAATATATACCGTCTTCCATGGGAGATGATACACCATCTATTCGTCTGACGAATGGATCCGTTAAATCACTAGATTTACCAGCTATTTAAATATACTTATTTCTACCAAAACCAGTCAGAATGTCTGATGTATAAGAAAAAATGCTTATTGAGGTTTCCAGTCTTTATTCACTCTTAAAAAATGTCAAAAAATGTTGATATATATAGAAAATATTAATTGTAATAGATAAAGTAGGTGTCAACGCATTAAGACACTAACGATTAAACTGATTATTTATTTATTTATTTATTAGTTTCAAATAGTATTCAAGGGCATTACAGATGAATCCAATTATTCCTGTAGACGATTATTTTTTCAGTACCAGGCTTGTTTAGAATTCTGCCAATTCTCTTCGATTGCCGAGAGCGTATTTGGTGGACGGAAGTGAAGTGAATGAATGAAAATCTTTTTATTGCACAATAAAACATCTAAGGTACAATGGCGAACTTATCGCTAGACAAACTATATCTTCCAGTCAACCGGCATGTTGATGTGACAAGAAGAGCATATAAAAGTGCTTTTTCAGCGATCGCTTGAAGCTGCAAAACGATCTAGCGCCTTTAATAGCTGGCCAAATCTGATTCCATAGTCGAGCTGCATGTACGGAGAAGGAATAGGACAAAAATGACATTTTGTCATTTGAGATACGTAGAGTATTATTCTGACTTGAACGAAAGTGAAGACCTTCCTAACCCGGTAAAAGCCTTGTTAAGGTAGGAGGGAGAAGTAGGATTGTGGTGGACATTATACAGAATGACTTTTAAATAACCGGCATCCTTGAAGTGGGTGAATCTGTAGAGCAAATAAACAACTTTTGATTAAAATTTGTGAAACAAACAAAATAAAATGTTTTTTTTGTAAGTATAAAAAGCGGTGAGCGCATTGCGACATCTAGCGGCAATATATTACTTACCGCTAGAAGGTGCAGCGTGCTCAACGCTTGTCAAACTTTTATGTAAATCAAAAAAATATATATATTTTTATTTTGCTTTTCCCAGAATTTTACTTTCCTGACGACCTATCGGAAAGGAAAGTATTGTGATCGCGCTAAAAAAAAATTTTGAGATGAAGATGGGAATATATATTTTGAGACTCCCTGAGACGATTGAGACTATTTCCAGACCGATCTCTGTCTGTCTGTATGTCTGTATGTCTGTATGTATGTATTCTTCCACGATAGCGCCCAGACGCTTAATCGGATTGAGCTGAAATTTGGTATATAAGCTTCTGTTAACCGTCGGAGGAACCCATTAGTTTTTGGAGTCCCTACGCCCTACGGTTGTGGTACCTCCCATACAAATTTGGGGTTCCCGGCGAAAAAATTGTTTCCGCGATAGCGCCCAGACGCTTAATCTGTCTAAGTTAAAATTTGGCATAGAAGCTTCTGTTAACCATCGGAAGAACCTATTAGTTTTTGGGGTACTTACGACCAACGTTTGGGGTACCTGCCATACAAATTTGGGGTACTAGAGTAAAAAATGTCGCTGTTTTTTCGCACCTCCCCGGATACTAGTCAGGAAAGTCTTGGGGTGACACAACCGATTTTTTTATTAAATGTTGCTCAGTTGCTCGTACAGATTCACCCACTTGAAGGATGTAGGTAAATTGAAACTCATCTGTACATACATAATTATACGGGTGAGTTTTCATTAACCGGCATCCTTCAAGGGAGTGAATCAGTACGAGCAACTAAACAAGTTTTGATATAAAAAAATTGGGAAAAACAAAAAAAAAATGTTTTTTTTTAATCTGCAAATTTGAAGAACTTGACTGTTAGATAAAGTTTGACAAGCGTTTGAGCGCGTTGCGCCATCTATCGGTATGTAGAATATTGCTAAGAAACGATATTAGCGATATTTTACCTACCGCTATATAGCTCATCGTGCTCAGCGCTTTTAATACTATTTTTCAGAAACAGAAAAATGTTTTTTTTTTTTAGTTTTTTCCACAATTTTTTATTAAAAAATGCTTATTTGCTCGTACTGATTCACTCCCTTAATTAAAACTCACCCCGTATAATTATAATTATATAACCTGTTGATGACTAACGACCGCTATTGCGCTTAAATACCTACATTATATTATAATCATTTTTATATACATATTTATAATTAAGCAATTTCTTACAATGTCTCGCAAACAAACTATCAGCTAACAATGTCACACAGATATGGGTAAAGTTATTTCGTAACGAATTATTAATACATAGTGATAAGATAAGGAATTGATAGCCAATGTAGTTGGTTCGGATTCATCATTTTCAGTATAGAATATAACTTGAAAATAAAATGTCGACCAAGGTGGCCATCGTTACGGGTTCAAATAAAGGTATCGGGTTCTACGTGGTGAAAGGCTTATGTGAAAGATTCAATGGTGTTGTCTACTTAACAGAGAGGGATATCGCTAGAGGCCAAGAAGCAGTGAAACAACTCTCCGAAATGGGCCTAAAAGCAATGTTTCACCGATTGGATATCACCGATCGCAGTAGCATCGAAACACTCGGAAAACATATCAGAGAAACGTACGGAGGTGTAGATTTGATAGTGAACAACGCCGCTCTGTTTGACATGAACGCCGCACAACCGACTTATGAACAAGCAAAAGACAAAATTGACATAAACTACAACAGTCACAAACGAATGTCTGAAATACTGTACCCAATGCTGAGACACAATTTATTTATTTATTTATAAGTACTTATTGCAATGGTTACGACTAATTATACCAAACAAGTTCAAGAATCAAACATAAACAGTTCAGAGAAACCGTCACATCGTGTTTGGCACCTGCCTAAAACTCATATAACTAGGTCAACTAAGGCCTGTATCTAGATGAGCTAATTACAATACGTATAATGACGATGATAAGCTCGTCATATCAGGTAACTACATATAACTAAACAAAATATTTACTAGCTATAATATCTATAAATATATATATTAGATAAATATATACAAACATACATAAATATATAAACATACATATAATATAATATAATAACATAAACATACATATGATATATATATATACATATACACACACACATATATATATATATATATATATATATATATATATATATATATATATATATATATATATATATATATATATATATATATATATATATATATATATATATATATATATATATATATATATATATATATATATACATATATATATACATATATATATATATATATATATACACATATATATATATATATATGTATATATATAATCTCTCCGAAAAGGGCCTTAAAGCAATGTTTCACCGATTGGATATCACCGATCGCAGTAGCATCGAAACACTCGGAAAACATCAGAGAAACGTACGGAGGTGTAGATTTGATAGTGAACAACGCCGCTCTGTTTGACATGAACGCCGCACAACCGACTTATGAACAAGCAAAAGACAAAATTGACATAAACTTCAACAGTCACAAACGAATGTCTGAAATACTGTACCCAATGCTGAGACACAATGGTAGAGTCGTCAACGTCAGCAGCTCCAACGCTCATATATCAGCTCTGAAAAATGATAATTTAACAAAAAAGTTTCTAAACAAAGACATAACAAGAACTGAACTGGATGAAATTATCGAAAATTTCCTCAATGATATTAAATTTGACAAAATAAAAAGGAAGAATTTAACGACTACTACGATTACAGCGTTTCGAAAGCTGCCACGTACGTCTTGGGAGTTTTGGAATCGAATGAGTTTCGAAATCGAAGAAAAAATGTGTCTGTAAACGCCGTTCATCCAGGGTTTTGTAAAACGGACGCTTCCTAGTGGAAAGGATGCTTCACGGCAGAAGAAGGCGCATCGGCAATTTTGTACGCAGCTCTCGATGCACCGCAGGAGCTGACCGGAAAGTATATATGGTTCAACAATAATGTCGTTGATTGGTACGACGTGACAATACCGTGTTACGAATTGTTACGCAGCACTAAAGATGATCCAACTCCTTATCCAAATCAGAAAGTTGATAAAACCGCTGCATAAGTGCTGTCAGATCAGAAATAAAGGATCAGATGTACAAGGAAACCGCTGATGCAAGATCTGTGCTGTCACTCACTCAAACTAAAGGAGAATAAATAGATCATCATCATCATCAGCCGGTAGACGTCTACTGTTAGACATAGGCCTCCCCCATAGAACGCCATGACGAACGGTCTTGAGCCGTCTTCATCCATCTACTTCGTGCGACCGTGGCAATATCATCGTTCCTTCTTGTGGGGGGCCGTCCTACACGCCGTCTGCCGGTTCATCATCACTATTCGAGAACTTGTTGTTGGTTCTGCAAGCCATATGTCCTGCCTATTGCCATTTCAAGTTACTGCTTTTACGAGGTGTATCGTTGATCTTGGTTCTTCTGCGGATTTCCTCAATTTCGGATCCTATGATGCGGTGAAACTCCAAGCATAGCACTCTCCATGGCTCATTGCAAGACTGAGTTTGTGTATGAGGCCAATACTTAGCAACCACGTTTGTGCCGTATGTCATCATTGACAACACCTACTGATTATAGACTTCTTGAGGCTGTGCAATATTTTTGACGTGAAGTTACAGCGTAGTATCCCGAACACTGCCCATCTGAGTTGCAATTTGTCGGCAGATCTCCTTGTCAAAGTTGACTCTGCCTAGACCTGCACATGGTATATTTTTAATAAACTTACCCTTAAAATGGCCTAACCTTAAGAGAAAAACAAATTAAAAAAAAACTTCTATACATTCCTAAAGAGTTATTTATTTAATGAGCTCAAAAATATATGAATGGGGTATAGCAGCAAGCTTACAGGTTATTGGAGTCTGTTTAGCATAGATTGTTCGGCGATATTTCGACCAAACGACGTCAAAGTTCAGGGCGAACGTCTGGACGAATGAGGAAGTGGTTTACTTACGCCAACGTGAGACCAGACGTATCCATCGGGGTTGGTGATGGGGAAAATGTACCAGTCGTGGGCGGTGGCGAGCTCCCTCACTTCGGGGTCCTCGTTGTAGAGCAGGTCGTTGATGATGAAGGTGATGTCCCTGCCCTCGAAGGTGCGCCCGCCGACTATCAGCTCCGCGGTGGAAGGGTTTTGCTGGGCGATGTGCTCCAACCATGCGTAGATGTCGTCCAGGGTGTGGTACGATGTCCAGTCGAAGTCTCTAATGTTACTCGGCGTGTAAGAGGTTACCTACAATTTGCTCATTGATCAACCTGACGATACAAAAATAGTCTAAAGACATCCTTCAGCGATTATCATGTTACAACAGGTAAAAGAAAGTACCACGTACTGTAAAAAACTTCCCGGCAAGTAGCAAAGCACTTTAAGGGTTTAAGCGCGATGTCCCTTCGGGATAAGGTTGACCTGGTTGATCGACGGGCGCGGCTAGTGAAAGTGCATCGCATACGTTCGATTCAATCGTTCACGCCAATATACCGACCAGCAAAAATTCAAGGCATCAAGTTGTACCAAATTTCAACTCTACAAGTCCATATTACGAAGTTCAACCGCAACCTTTTCAAATCTTCCCATGACCAAATGATGCCTGCAAGCCGAATTTCAGCTAAAACGGATTAAACGTTTGAGCACTATCGTGGCGCTATCGCACACAGACACATAGACACACTTAAACACAGACAGACACATACACAGACTTCCATCTGAAAATAGTCGTAATCGTATCTAGCCGTAATCGGGGGGCTCAACATATATATTTCTGTCTTGATCTCTAAGCAAATGTACGCGTTCACAATACTTTCCCTTCTCCATAGTTGGTGGACCGAGAAAGTAATAATAAAAATACGCCTGCCGTTAAACAAAGTGAACTACTTTATTTATAACTATAGATGACCCGGTGAACTTCGTACCACCTAAAATTGATTTGATTGTAACTCTTTATAAGCGTTTATTAATACTAATCAACCTTCCAAATCGTTGAGTTTCGTTTTGGTGATTAAATGTCTTTTTTTACTTTTTCGATTTTTTTTACTTTTTCGAGTGGTTTGACTTTTTTGACTTTGTGACTTTTTTTAACTTTTTCGACTTTTTAGACTTTTTTGACTTTTTGACCTTTGTGACTTTTTTGACAGTTTCGACTTTTTTGGTTTTTTGACTTATCGAAATTTTAGACATTGTATGGAATCAATAACAGTTATTGATAGCGCAACTGTCAAATTATAGGATCGCCGCGATAGCCATCTGGAAAGTGGCCTATTTCGCAAAATGACCAATTTCGATTTTTTTCTATTTTCAGTTGTTTCTTTGAGTTTTTCCTAAATATTTTTTTTTGTAAACCACCCCTGAATCAACCCAAACAAAGCAAAACAAAAATAATTCAAATCGGTCTAGTAATTTCCGAGATCCTGCGAGACTAACGCACGGCGATTCATTTTTATATATAAGAAGATTATTAGAAACAATTCGTCGCAGCCGAAAACACGTTTTTAAAGACTTTGTTGAAACAAAGATAAAATATTAACGTTGAAACAAATTTCAATTTACTGAAGCGCCTTTACGGTCCCGTTGATGTCAAACATCCAGTGCTTAAAGACGATTGCGCATTTTGTGAGCCAGTCGACGGGCCTTGTCGAAGAACCGTGATGTCTACGGGCCTTGACTATGGACCGTGACGTCTTCCTCTGGGCAATTGCCCTTTAGCGGGTCTGCACTTTAACTAACAACTAACTAACAACTACAACGGGCGAACCCGTCACCTCAGGAAGTTTTAACTATATCAGATTATTCTATATCCAGTGAGGTGAGCGCAGAAGACTTAGGACTAAAAACAATCCACACTCTAGTTACGCCACCTGCCCGTCAGAGGCCAACTACTTACGGCGAGGCACCGGGAAAGGTTACCAGCCGTTAGCCTCGCCCCTGACTACCGGTTTGGAAGGATATCTCCGTCTGGAATTAACCGGATACCTCCTGACTCCTGACTGGTTACAGGATCGAAGTCACTTGCGCGGTCCTCTCCCTTATGAAAACGGCGATACGGTGTCTACCGAATTTATCGCGAACCACGGCATCCTTTGACCGGCTTATTCACCCGGGATCGGGTTGCCGAATGGTCGTTTCGAGAGCAGTTGCCATAAAGTTAACAACTAACCCCGCTCTATAGGAAACATTGCTACTTCCAGACTCCCCCGGCTGTTAGTCGGAATGCACAATCGATTGGCTGACGCCGCACCGGGAGCGCCGAAGGTTGCTCTAGACTGGCCCGCAGGCCAGCGTCCTACCCTGGCTCTCGCTTCTGCGTGGAGGCCGCCTGATGGGTGTTGACCCTTGCGTTTGACCGACTCTATAAAACTGGGCCTAAGTGGCCAACTGCAACAGGGCCCATTAGCTCCCCGGTCTGCACGTTAGCCAGGCCCATTGACATAGTCAACTAAGTATGGCGTCGCAGGGATGCGCACCCTGCTGCAGGTATCTCGAAACAATCGCGCTCCGACCCCGCCGCACTAAGTCATTTATTTAATTTATACTCGTGGTCTTTTGGGATATTTGATTCCCATGGAACAGTTAATTCTACGATAGGGGCCATCTTCCGAGATAGAGAGTAAAGAGTTATATCTGGACGCAGGGCTGTGCATCCGAGACTTTCAGGGAATTTATACTGTTTAGAGACCAAATCGACCTCCAGAATCCAATCTCAAGCTTTCTCGATTATTGAGAAAGGTTTTGTAGTGAAATATTTTTTTCTTTAGAGCCATCCCGCACAAACTGCATTGGGGGTTTGGAGGGTACTGTCAAACCCTTGCTGGCACTAGTTTGTAAATTACTTCGCTAATAACAGCAAGGACTTTGACGTGGGAGCAAGTGTACCATCCTTGATCTAAGGCCACCTTGCAGCCAGCTAGAATATGTCTGGCTGTGTATTTATTTAATGATTCATTACCGTAAAATATTAGTTTTGCTTACAAAAATAACGGGAACCGAATGGAAAAACCTAAACCTTATACTTATACTTATACGACTCTGCCACCCAACTGGGACTAGCCCGTTGGGGTGGTTCCTAGGGTGTACATGGACCTAGAAGGTCCCTCTTTTATAATTTTACGTACGTAGCTATAATTTTAATCTAAATAAAATTGAGGCTGATAAAGTTTACCACAAGATTCATTTTATGTATTATGTTTTTCGTTAATTCCCATAGTTTCCGAGATATCTGCGCTCTAATTCTGAAAAAAAAAGAAAATGCCTGACGTTTTTTGACTTACTAAACATGCTAGTTGTTCGGGCTTTTATTATAAAAAAGTGAGGTAAAAGGAATTTCTAGAAAATCATTTTTTTCAAGAATTTATTATATTTTCCTATTTTATCTTCAAGCGTTCAAAAGTTAGAACAATTTCAACTTTATGTGTAAATTGCGAGATTTCGCAGAAAGGATTATATTTCGTATTTTCAGTTATTTCGCTGCTCTAACTCTATTATATACCTGGTTAAGCCAATATTTCGTTGTCGGTTAAACAATATTTACCTGCTCTATAATAACATTTATCTTTTAGTCTTTTTTAAGTGTTCGTTAATTAATGCTAGCTGTTTTATCGATTACATATTTTTCGGAATATTCTTATAATATTTAATGCAACAGAATTCTGTTCTATTGTTGCTCAGTTCCACTGTGTGTACTGTTGGACCGGTTTTAAAAGCCTATTTTTTAAAGATTGAAGGCGATTCACGTGATATATGTAAGGGATTTCAACAATCCCTAATGAGAAAGTCAGCTTTTAAGATTGCCCTTGAAATGGCGACCGTTGAGCAAATGTCCGACAGACAGCTGACGCGCGACATTTTTTCAGCAATTGAGCACAATCATTTTGCTCAAAGACAACGACAATTCTCTGGACCTTGTAACAAGGATGAAGCACATTCGAAGTAGAAATAAATCAAAATATATATGTTCCATATATATATGTTCCAAATTCAAAAAGTGCGCCGCAAAGATAAATTGCGGCGCACTTATTCAAAAAGTGAGCCGCAGAGATAATTGCGGCGCACTTATTAAGTTTCTTATAGAAAACACCTCTTTCTAAGTCGTCCTTTTCGAATAGATAGGATGAAAAAGCTTTTTCCGCTGGATCCCTCATTTGCTTTCTGATGAGAAGAAATCAACTCGCATGGTGCCTCAAAACTAGCGTTTGGGCGCTAACGTGGAGGAAAACACTCCGACCCGCAGACACGCAGGCAGACTTCAAACTGGAAATGGTCTTAATCGTCTCATTGGGGCTCAAAATAAATATTTCAGTATTTATTTCAAAAACAAATTTTAGCGCGCTCTCAATACTTTCCCTCTTAGACGGTTAGTGGGCCGGGAAAGTAAAAATATTTACACCTGAAGTAACAGAGTCACCTATTGCTCAAACAAACCAATGCTTGCTTCCGACTCGATACTACACCTAAAATATTTATACTACAGAAACGAGCCATCCGTGCTATTTATAAATTAGGTTCTAGACAGTCATTACGCGGAAAATTTAAAGAAATCAATATTTTGACACTTGCATCTCATTACATCTATGAAAACTTAATGTATGTGCATAAAAATAAAGAACTGTTTTTAAAAAACTCTGATAGGCATGGTGTCAATATTAGAAATAAAAATAAACTTGCTTACCATAAAAGTCGACTCTCCAAAACCACAAAATCATTCAAAGGGCAATGTATACGCTTCTACAATAAAGTCTCAGAAAACATGTAAAATTTATCTGTGATACAATTTAAGTTATTTATTAAGAAGAAGCTGTACTCAAAGGGCTACTATAAAATAAATGATTATCTAGACGACAAAGACCCTTGGAAATAAAATGGTTACCTCGATGATTAATATCACGTTATATGTCACAATAATTTGTTATAATGTCACAATATCTTAATTTTTTATCATTTATGTATGTTTGTATGCATTATTGACGTCAAAAAGTTACGATTTCGTACTATTTTGAATAAAAAACTTATGATTATGATTATTATACATCTGCTAAGTCTTGGTCGATTAAGGAAGGGGGATTAATATACATATAGCACTGAGTATAAATAATAAATGATTAATAGAATAGTATGTATGATTTCTGGCCCACCAAGAGAATAGGAGGGAAAATATTGTGAATGAGTTAAAAAATGGCGAGTTGAAGATGGAAATATCCATTTTGAGCCTGAGATGATTATGACCATTCCTAGATTTTAAGTCTGTCTGTGTGTCGGTCTATCTATGTGTATTCCTACACGATAGTGCCCAAGCGCTTCATCCGATTGACCTGAAATTTGGCACACAGGTTTGGTCTCGGCAGGAGTTGAAAAGGTTGTGGTTGAAAACGGTTCACCAGGGGGCGCACTTGTCATATTTCAATCTTGAAATATTAGGCTTAGAGACTTAAAATTGGTGCAGATGCCTTTTTGGATGCCTTTTACGAATAATACTGTTTAAATTCCGACATAAACTTTAATCAAATATTAGGCTCAAACCCGTCCCACCAGTATGTACATATATAGAGGTGAAAGTATGACTACGTATAACAAATCACATAGAGAATAAAGAATCACCTTCACATTGATCGACATCTAGGCATTTAAAGCCAGCGATGGCCAGCGCAAAAAAGATCACAATCTTGGCTAACATGTTGCCACCTCAATATTTTAATACTATTATATCATGTGTATTTGATGACATCCCATATGTATCCATAATACTCATATGTACAATTCTAATTAAAAACGTTACAAGCTTAAAATATTAAAAAACTTTCGATGTTTATTTTAATTTGCTATCGCTCATCATAACTTATTATGCTCAAATATTGCTACTTCTGATTTCACAAAACGATCATGCTAATTAGATTAGGTATAATTTTCATCGCTATTTAAGCTTTTTATTATTGTATTTAGGAATTCATATTAAAATATAATTACTTACTGTAAAAAATATAAAAAAATTAAAAATGTTAAATTAATTTTGTTTAAATCAATAGAGCTGTCATTTATTTTTTGTTACTAAGGTAAAAGCCTATTACAACAACATAAATCCCCCTCATAAAAAAAACAGCTACAGTATTAATACTAGCGACTTCTCATCTGGTATAGATGTAGTATATGTATTATTAAGTTTTCTTTTGTGTGGCATATAAATGGTTTCACAAAACCTTTGTGCGGTGATAATAGCAAATTGCAACATTCGACTGAATCGGCTTTTTGCAGGATCCAGCAAACAGGATGCTCAGATGAATGCTAGTATTGGAACACGTCCCACTAAACGGGATCCTGCGAAAAACCGTTCCCGCGAAGACCAGGATGTTGCCGTGGAAACGTAGCGAAAGGGGCAGAAAGCAGGTCGCGTTGGTGCCTTAACACTCTCGAAAAGTTCCACAGAGGAACTTTAAATGTTGCATTTAGCATTGTCCCAGGTAGCGAATCCTCGATCTGTGCGCAGGATCCTGAAATGAGAACCAGTCACGAGCATTTCTTGCAGCCAAAAATAGTTGTCCGTTGTAGGAGCGTCGCAAAGAAAACGGTCGAAACAAAGAACACTCAAATCACAGTAGTGTACAAACATTTGTTTGCAATTAGTCCTCCTCCACAGCGACAATGTAAGCGAGCTCTCACACCGCCCGAATAACAAAAGTACTTCTCCAAAAAGAGCTCGTGAATTTTGGACCACGATTTATTAACATTCCAAAAAATTACAATAAATTTCGTGATCAATGATTTTCGACACCGTAAAAATACCGTCGATACCTTCCAAGCCGCCATTTGAGTACCTGGACTTCTGAATAGAATTAATAAGGATAATAAGAATGACTGAATTTATTTCCATAAGTTACCCTTAAAATGGTAATTTTCAGTCAGCCTAACCAGCCCGAACCCCATACCAAGGTAGATTATGATCGCAAATAAAATAAAATACAAATAGAGCTGCCATGGAAATCACTAACTAAAGTCTTGGGGGTGAGCAGTGGATTCCGGACTAAATGTGGTAGGTTTAGGACAGCTGTCTTGCCACATGTAAGCATCGCCTTACCATCCATTCGCTCCCCCTTTGAAGCCATAGAAATTGAGATGCAGTCGTAGAATTTTAATTTAGTTTGTATAATTTTATTGATGTTTTTAATTTTTAAACTGTATTCACGTATTAGATAAGACTTGCCCTCTCGTCTCAAAATAATTTACCGATGTTAGTACCACCTCAACACAGGTTCATACCTAGTGAGATGGTAAACTGATATGTCAAAAAGATGAATTTCCTTTCTAAACTAGGTATAATATGTACACTTATTATAAAATGTTTTTGTGATATGATAAGGATTTTCTTTATGTAAATTGTAACTTGAATTAAGGAAACAAACAAATTAAAAAAAATAATACGTGTGGCACTCGGGGACTGCCGCGGTAAAGCTATTGCATAGCATTTTTAACAACTTATGCAATTATAATTATTTATTTATTTTATTTTTTCTGATATCAGATAACTGCGCTCTATCGAATCATTTGCGGCTGCGGAAGCAAATGATTCGAAATAATTAAAACGTCTTCCGATAGATCGCCGCGTACGAATTTTTTATTCGATAAAGCAAAAAAACCGTATTATTGGAAAAAATCGTAGATAAAAAGATAGATACCTAATTAAATTATCTTTAAAATGGTGCAGGTTTCATAATAATACGCCAGATAGTATTTGCGTAGTAGTCGTTTTTGAGTTCGGTTAGACCTAATTTCACAAATTAATTACACTATGTAATATAACAAAATCTAAAATATTCAAAGCTAAGAATATTAGGAAAATGTTCTTGTTTAACATATATTTTTTTCGAATCATAAGCAGTACTCGTTTAGACGTAATTAACAGTTTAAAATCATTAATTTTCGTTAAGAAATTTCTTCATTCGGTCGCCGTGCTGGCCTAGGCCCGGGATAAAAGCTATGCAATAGCTGAATAAAAAATAAATAAATTTGAGATTAAGCCATAGAATTTGAGATTATTATGTTTAAGATAATTGATAATTTAGGTTACTTGTAAGTTTTGTATTGGGAGCACACTTATCAAAGAATATTATAATAAATTGTTAAATCGCAGAAAAATGCGGTAGTTTTGCTGCTAAGACCCTATCGTTTACTTGGGTCTGCTCATCTCATGGTTCAACTCCTTTCTCGAAGAGGGCCGAACCTGGAATGGACTTTGTTTTAACGATTTCAAAATTTATTGTACTACTTATTTCATGATTTATTTATTGAAAATTGACCGATTTGTGTAAATGATTTCAAAATAATAAAAGCTATGATGTAAACAATCGTCTGTTATTTTATTATTACTTTATTTCGAGCTAGGATAGGCGTGATAAGAGCGTCATCTAGAGCGCGTTTAGCGCGGCTTTACAGGGTGAGTTTTTAATTAGTGAGATCCTTGTAGTACAATGAATCAGTACAATGAAATAAGCATGTTTTGTTTTATTTTTTATTTTTTTATTAAATTGAAAACTTAACCTGTATATTTTACATGGTTTTACAAAGAGATAATAGTGCAGAGAAGAATGAAAACTTAAATAAAACTATTTTTTAGCTGGCGGTCCATTGGCGTATTCATTATGGACGACTAAGTCTAAGCCCTCAACTTCCACTTTGTCAATGACGTACTTGCGATTAACCCTGTAAAAAATAAAAGAGTATTTATTAATTTTATTTAATCAATGCACAAAGATTATGCTAAATGTTACGTCATTAGTAGGGCGGTGTCGACTACAACGGGCGAACCCGCCACCCCAGGCTGGTATAACGATATATGATTGTTCTTTCAGCCGTGGGATGAATGTAGAAGACTTAGAGACAATACAACCTACTGTCTAGCTCCACCAACAAGCCTGTTAGACACCGCGTAGAGTTAACCTTCAGGATACCTCCGTCCTCCCGACTGGTTTCGGGTCCGAAGTCACTTACGCAGCCTCTACCTACTGTATTATAGCGGTAATTCAATTTGAATTTATCGTGGACCAGTGCGTCCTTTGCCCGTAGTGCCACTCGGGATCAGGTGGCTCAAGGTCGTTTCAAGAGGGCCATGACAACAGGTCAATATCCACCCCCACTGATTAGGAGACAGTATATTTACATAGTCTCGAGACTCCTTCAGGACTTAGTCAGAGTGCCCAACTGATTGACGTCGCCGAACGGTGCGCAAATCGTCCAGTAGCGCCGGGATGCAATCCCACTAAAAGAAACCGGTCCACTAGCTTGTGAGGCCTGAAACGCGAGAGTCTTACCCGTAGTAGCCTTCCACTTGAGGAGGCATCTGAATAGGAGCTTAATCGTGAGTTGAGCTGATCCAAGACCAAAATAGATCTTGTGGCCCAAGCTGCACGAAACCGTTCGCTACTTGTTACATCGATAAAATATACACAAAAAAAACGGTTGTGTCTATCCAAGGCTTTCCCGGCAAGCAGACAAGCTCCCCCTCCCCAACGCCAACGTACCCACCCCCCTTCCCCCGAAGGTGATTATGTTGATTATGATCGCAAGAAAAATACAAATGGGGCTGATATGGAATCACCAACTAAGGTCTGGGGGTGGAGCAGTGGATTCCGGACTAACTGTGGTAGGTTTAGGACAGCTGTCTTGCCACATGTGAGCATCACCTTACCATCCATTCGCTCCCCCTTTGAAGCCATAGAATTTGAGATGCAACCGTAGAATTTGAGATGAAGCCCTAGAATTTGATATTATTAAGTTTTAGATAATTTTTCTACGAAAGACCAAGATTGGAGTATTTTTGTAGTACTTCCGTGGTATTTAAATGGCTATTTTGCACTATGATTTCTTAAATGCCAGAATTTAAAAATTATTTGTGTCGCTTGTACCGGGTGGGCCATCTAACGTTTTAAATATGACCTAGCGGTTCCTTTGTTTTCGAAAGGTAGAATGACATTCATTTATTGACAGAAAATTAGTTTTATGTTTGACATTTGCAAAATGGGACGCTATACGCTTGAACGAAACTGGGAAATATTAAAAACTTCCTTCCAAGGTGTCTTTAATCAAGGAACCACCGTTTCGGTCAATGGCGAGCGTTACCGTGCCATACTCAATGCATTTTTGTTTCCAAAAGTTGAAGAGAATGACATGGACGACATTTGGTTTTAACAGGATGGCATAACTTGCCACACAGCCACACTTGAAATGTTTCAAGTGAAAATCTTTTCCGTACACAAGAATGTATCCAAAGTTTTCTTTTCACTCTATTACATTTTCTTCTTCTCCGTCGTTCCCTCACTACTGTGGATCGTGGCCACTAGACAACAGTTTGCCTACGAGGCTCCTCCACTTCGATCTGTCTTCTGCATGGTGGGTTGCAGATTGTATTGACTCTTTTGTAACTTCTTTAATGAGGTGGTTCCATCTGGCCGGTGATCTGCCTCTGCTTCTTCTTCCCTCCACTTGACCCCCGGAAAGCATTTTCTCCATCTGAGAAACCCAGAGAATCTTCTCTGGGTTTCTCCTGGCAACATGACCGAAGAACTGCAGGACCCTTCTCATGCATACGGTGGAGAGCCTCACTTGGATGCCGAGTTCTTCTAGGACAGATTTGTCGGTGCGGCGTGCTGTCCATGGGATTCCTAGCATTTTACGCCAACACCACATCTCCAGTGCATCGATTTTGGTGAGTGTCCGAGCCTTCAGGGTCCATGTCTCCGATGCATAGAGAAAGATCGAGAAAACCAGAGCTCGAACCAGCCTGACCTTAGTCCGCGTACTTATACCCCGATTCTTCCACAGCCTTTCTAGCTTGCTCATGGCCGAGATTGCCATCTGGCTTCTGCGTGAGACCTCCTTTTCGCAGTTTCCGTCGTTGCATATCATGAAGGCCACGACATAGACAAAGTCTTTCACAGCTTGAAGGTCACTCAGCTCGTTGGTGCGTTGCATGGTTCCAGCCCGGTCCACAAACATGAGTTTGGTCTTGCTGTGGTTCATGTGAAGTCCACACTCCTTGCTTCCCGTCTCCACCCTGTGTAATAGGGTCGCCGACTCATTTTCATCGGCACCCATGATGGTCGTGTCGTCGGTCAATCTTAGGTTATTGATTCTGAGACCTCCAATGCGAATTCCACCCTCCCATTCGTCTAGGACTTTTCTCATTATATGTACGGCGATCAGGTTGAAAAAAAATCCTACCGACCAATAAGTCTCCTCCACTAAGATGGGTTCCCGGCCATGCAGGAATCGAGGGAAATGAAAAAGCCGACGAACTTGCTAGGACGGGAGCAAAGGGAACGTTATACGGCCCTGAACCTTGCTGTGGCGTACCAAGAAGCCTTGCAAACCTAATGCTCAAACAAATGTGTTTAGAACAATCCGTCAACCACTGGAACAACACGCCAGGGTTGTTACATTCCAAAGCGCTTATTAAGGCTTACGACCATAAGACGGCCCGTGAAGCCCTATCGCTAAATAGGAACAATCTACGCATACTGGTGAGGGCGCTCACGGGGCATTGTGGCCTGAACAAACACATGTTCAACCTCAAGCTCAGAGACACAAATATGTGCAGGTTCTGCCAAGGGACAGAGGAAACCCCCCAGCATCTCATGTGCGAGTGTGGCCCGCTGATGCATAAAAGATACACCCACTTGGGTGGTCACTACCTCCAACCTGAGGAGGTAAAACAATCTGGCGCCAAAAGCCTGTTGCGGTTCTTAATGACACGAGGCTTAGCGCAGAACTATAGTAGGTGGCGAACACAATAGATCTGCAATGGTCGCAGTGTTACAAGGCTCATAAAGACCTTAGACAAGCCCCACTCAACTAATAATAATAAGGTATTTTAGTGACTTTCCAGTACTTTACGCAACAAAATTATGAAATTTAGGTAGGCGGCAGGTGGCGTGGAACAAGACGCGAACAGGACGTCTTTTACTATATATCTAAAGGTAGCGTCTAAAAACGCAAATACACGCCACTCTACTTAAATTATTAACTCGATTCGAAAATTAATAACTTATGCAAAGCGAAGCCACGGGCAACACCTAGTAATTAATATTGTTATGACCTATAATATTGAAGCTCCTAAACGGGCCAAATTTTCGCTGCAATATGTGGCTGCAATACATTGCCTGGCAACATTGCTAGCAATACCAGCCATACTATGCAATAAACGGAAATAATTTTAGTATATTCCAGCCATAAAGCCACATATTTTTAAAACTGGCTTAAACATATTTATGTGTGGCCAGCGTATTATGTGTAGGGGCTCGTAACATATTTATGTGTAGGGGCTCGAAGGGTTGATAAGGTCGTGGTGGGGCCTACTCTGCTGGAGAGTAGATCTCTATAAAATGCCACGTAAAGCCAAGATGCAGTCGGCCAGCAACTCTACCATCAAGTCCGACTCCCTGGCGTCCCCGCCGCGAGTCCTGGGCAATGTGACTCCGGTCATAGCAGACAGGGAGAGGGCGAAAGGCGGTCCTCCGGCGCCTCAAAACAGGAAACACCCAGCTAAGGGAAGGAAATCCCTGACAGAAAAACCGCTCACACCGTAACCCTGTGGTCATGTCTTGCAGGAATGGGGGCCTTGGCTTAACCGCCCGGGCTACGAGGAAGACAACCTCTTCAAAAACTACCCCAATTCTACGGTGGGAAACATGCCAAGGGATGAGTGGCTGGTGGGTCAACCAGTTATGAACGCCAACCTCGATGGACCAGGCTAACATCGTTCAACAGTGCCTTCTCACAGGAATGGGCGTCACCCTGTGAGTGACTATTTATATCGACCCTACTCGTGGGACAAACATGAATAATACTGAAATTTATAATAAAGATCCAAACCAACAAAAAGATACAACCAACCAAAAAATCTTAACACAACAAGTCCTCACAAGGGGCTTTTTATAACTCGATCACGCACGCCTTCTCTTAGTGACATAACGAACGTTAATGCTACAGTTACAAATGATGATAACGAAGGAGAATGTACAGTAGCTACAGGTGGAAAAAGACAACTGGAAAGCCCTGAAACAACAAAAAATCCGAAACAAACCAAACTCAATGCCTACTGGCTAGGGCAGCCCATATCAACGTCTAATAGATTCTCCATTTTCGAAACTGAAGATGAGAATACTGACCATCAAACCCCTGCTAAACCTAAGGAAAAATCAGCCAAACCTCCACCAATTTTTGTAGACAAAGTCAGCAACATACAACCACTGATCCAGCTGCTTAATGATCATGCAAATGGAAATTACGAAATTAAAGTGTTCCATAATGAACAGGTTAGAATTCAACCAAAAACTCAGGAAGTTTACTCTATTATTGTAAAGGAACTAGAACTGAAGGAGACCGAATTCTATACCTACAAGCCGAAGCAAGAAAGAAACTTTAAAGTAGTCCTAAAAAACATACATCCCTCTACGGATACTGAGGAGATTAAGAGAGAGTTAAGCGAACTTGGTCATATCGTTACCAACATATGGAACATCAAGCAAAGATTGACACAAAAACCTCTGCCAATCTTCATAGTAGAGATAAAACCAAGTAGTGAAAATAAAACTATCTATAACATTAAATTCCTGCTTAATTGCCGCATCATCATCGAACCACCACATTTCAAGCGTGACATACCCCAATGTGCGAACTGTCAGCAATATGGTTATACTAAAACCTATTGTTTCCGCAAGCCCAAATGTATAAAATGCGCTGGAAATCATCTATCAATAAACTGCGGAAGAATTGGTAGATCCAATGTGTTAAATGTGTGCTGTGCGAGGGAAATCACCCAGCAAACTATAAAGGATGCACAGTCTTTAAAGAAATACAAAAATCAAAATACCCCCGTTAAGGAGAAGTCAACAACCTCAACCGACTAAAGCCACAATCCAGACAAACAAAACAATCCACAGTGAGCAAAGAACTTTCCAGACTAAACGGACTTATGCTCAATCCATAAAAAATAAGGATGGAAATCAAGCTCCACTGATAAATGACAAACTACAATCTCAATCAGAAAAAGATCCTAAGGATCTAAATAACCTACTAATCGGTATGCTCCAACAAATCATGCAACAAATGACTACAATGACAAACCTCCTCGTGAACCTCACGACAAAGCTGCAATGCTCGGCCTTAAATTAGTCATTTGGAATGCAAATGGGCTGTCACAACACACCTTAGAGGTGAAATCTTTTCTACAAATTCACCAAGTCGATATACTACTAATCTCAGAAACGCACTTCACTGAGAAGAGCCACTTCAAAATTCCCAGATATAGATTATATCATACTATGCACCCAGATGGCACTGCACATGGAGGATCAGCGATACTAATTAATGAAAATATCAGGCATTATGAAGTACTACCCTACCGTACACAAGAAATACAAGCGACTAATATTATAGTTGAAGACTGGAAGGGTCCACTATGTATATCGGCTTTATATAGTTCACCCAAACACCAAATAAAGAGTGGCACCTATAAGGAATTCTTTAAATCGCTAGGTCACAGATTCATTGCTGGTGGAGACTATAATGCCAAGCACACATTCTGAGGATCACGATTAATAACCTCCAAGGGTCGACAACTACTAAGTGCGATTGAAGCTTTAAGTCTAAATATTGTCTCAACTGGAGAACCAACGTACTGGCCTACCGACAGGAAAAAAATCCCAGATCTAATAGACTTCGGCGTAACAAAGGGCATTGTTAATACTCACCTGAAGTGTGAATCTAGCCTAGAATTATCGACAATCACTCACCGGTTATTGTAACTTTAGCTAACCACATTCTGCCTGCTGCTAGACCTTGTAAGCTCCACAGTCATAAAACCGACTGGAATCTCTTCCAGGACCTTGTAGCTTCTTTGCTTAATGACAAAGTTCCCCTTAGAACTGACGATAACCTTACAGAAGCAGTTGAGCACTTCAACAACAGTATACAACAATCAGCATGGAGTTCTACGCCGACAAAGACGAACACTACCGAACAAAATTGCCCTGTAATGGTAAGGGAGTTTCTAACCAAAAAACGGCAGGCAAGAAAACGCTGGCAGCAAATGAGATTTCCCGCAGATAAAACGTTCCTTAATGTAATATCTGCGCAGCTCAAAAAACTACTAGGTGAACTCCGAAATGAAGGGTTTGAAAAGTTCGTCAGAAACCTGGATACGATAAACACCTGGATGGAGTCTTCATACCGAACCCGAACGAAGGACCCAGTGAAATAGCAGAAAGTGTATCTGACTTCTTAGAGCTAGCTCACCAACTAGATCCACCTATCAAAAAATTACAAAGAGCGAAGTTAGAGCTACAATAAAAAAATTAAACCAACACAAAGCCCCGGGCTATGACCTTATTACAGGAAAAATAATGAAAGAACAACCCGAAGAAGGCATCACTTTCCTAACAGAAATATATAATGCCATTTTATGGAGGGGATATGTACCACCTCAGTGGAAAGTTGCTCAAATCATAATGATACTTAAACCTGGAAAATGCCCAGAAGATGTCAAATCCTACCGACCAATAAGTCTCCTCCCGATTCCTTCTAAGGTTCTGGAAACTCTCTTCCTAAGAAGACTATCTCCGATTATTGATCAAAATAAACTACTTCCTGATCATCAGTTCGGATTCAGAAGGCAACATGGAACTATTGAGCAAGTCCACAGGCTAGTCGAAAAAATAAATGATACCTTTGAACAAAAGAAATACTGTTCTGCAGCTTTTCTAGATATTTCACAGGCCTTTGACCGTGTTTGGCACGATGGCCTATTATATAAAATAAAGACAATGCTCCCAATAAACTATTATTTATTTATAAAATCCTACCTCAAAGATAGACACTTTTTTGTGAGACAAGGGGAAGAGACAACTACCCTGCACAAAATCTATGCTGGAGTACCCCAGGGAAGTGTGATGGGCCCTACACTGTATCTTCTGTATACTACAGACCTGCCATTAACCGAGAAGGTAGAGATGGGCACATTCGCCGATGATACTGCTGCACTAGCCGTACATGAAAATCCTGAGGAAGTTTCACTTCTCTTATAAAAGATGTAACAAAAACTGCCTATTTTGTTGTCTTGTTTTCGCGCCTTTGTGCAGATTATGTTCGCTGCACCCGTTTTTCCATGTTTTCCCTGTGTTTAGTCATGTTTCCTGTTGGTTTTCGCTGTTTTCATGATTTTCTCCCATATTTTGACAATTAGTTGAACCATTTACGAAATTTCGTAAAAAATGTCAAATTTTTGACAGATAGAGCTGTGCGGTCATAATTTTTATCGCCCTAAGCGATTGTTGCGATTAATCGCGGTTGTGCTGGTCTAGCCCTACCTTTTATGGGCAACAGACCAGCTGTCAGAAAATTTCGCGGTTGGCAGAGTGAGCGGCATTTCGCCAGCTGAGCGGCATTTATTTTTTAATGCGCAGTTGAGGAAAGTTTTTTTTATGTGAAGTGTTCGTAACTAACCTGGTGAGCATTTATTTTTCTTTTGGGGTTGCTTTTCCAGTAGGATCCGCGAGATTTTAACGGATTTTTCTGTTTGTCGTAGTTTGGAGGCACCTCTGTTTTTTTTACCAAATATATCTGCTGCTTAAGTGACGAGATCGTCACGGAATGTGACAAAAATTGCCTTCACATTTGGAAACTACTGCAACATTTTTTTTGGCTGGAGAATTTGTAATCGGAATCACGCATTTGACACGCCGATAAGGCGAGAGCTAAAAAAGGGTAGCCGCTGTGGCGAATTTACATGGAGATTACACGAAGATTTCACATAACCTTGTGTCTTTTTATTTAGTCTTTAGTGCCTGCTGGAGAAAAGGGATTTTCTGTGGGCCAAATCCAATGCCATGAATATCTAGCCCACACTCTGAGATAGTTTTTTTTCGAGGTTAACTTTTTTTCCTTTCATAATTTCTTTCGGGTATCTTTTTTTTGAATAAGTTTCCTTCTTTTTCTTTAAAAGGAGGTGGCGTCCTTTTAAATTCATTCTTTTGGGTTTTCGTGATTCTGCCGTGTTCCTTAAAAACACGGTAGATTAGTAATTTGAGGTTATAAAGAGTCTCGATAAGATTTCAATCTGGCTAAAGAAATGGCGAATCAAAGCGAATGAGACCAAATCGGTGCAAGTGACCTTCACCATGAGAAGGGAAACATGTCCACCAGTAAAATTAAATGGCATCCAAATACCACAAGGGAATGATGCTAAATACCTCGGACTGTACCTAGATAGACGGCTTACGTGGAGGAAGCATATATTTACGAAAAGGAAAGCGCTAAGTCAACAGCTCAGGAAACTGTACTGGTTAATAGGCCGCAAGTCACAACTCTCACTAGAAAACAAATTAGTAGTGTACAAATGCATCCTGAAGCCCATTTGGACCTATGGATTACAGCTGTGGGGCACAGAATCCAATATAAAGATTCTTCAGCGGTTCCAAAACAAGATGCTGAGAATAATAGTTGATGCACCATGGTATGTCAAAAACGACCGTCTACATCATGACCTGGAAATCTCAACAGTGAAGAAATTAAAACTAAAATGGTATCCTACCAAAAGCGAGTTGTACTTCATCCAAATCAACTAGCTTCAAAGCTGATGAAAAACCGGGCTTTCCGCAGATTGAAGAGGAGAGCGCCCCAAGACTTGCTGGCATAATGTGCTAGCACCCATTATTGTGGATGTGCCATTGGGCACATACCATTCAAGTCCAATCAAGATAATCAAAGGAACATCAGAGATATAAATGTTCAAGAGCCACAACAATTGCTGAATGTCATATCTAAAAGACAGATGGCTTTAACAAAAAAAAAAAAAAAATGTGTGGCCAGCGTGTTACTAGACGATTGCTTCGCAATCGAAAATACTGCAATATAGTCCGGCCAGCTTTATTGCTGTTTCGTTTTGCGCCATAAGTGCGTCCCTTTCTGATGCGAGGCTCGAAGCACAACATTTTCATTTTGTATTTATATCATCTAATGATTATTTTTTTTGATCTATAAAACATTATTATCTATTCTGATTCTGATGTTATGTACAATTGTGTGAAATAATTTATATTATTTATTAGTGTATTTAAATGTTTATATACATCGTTAATAAATGATTGTATTGTGAATTTATTATTAATAATGAATTCATATGGAGAAGATCTTCATATCATCGAAATGGTATTCATATCATCGAAAACATTCAGGCTAAGATATCTAAAGTATCACGCTTATTGAAGTCATATTGAGATGTCAACCACAACGGGCGAACCCGTCACCGCAGGACGTTTTAACGATTCATCGTTCTATCGACCGTGCAGTGAGCGTAGAAGACTTTGGACATTACAAATCCGACCTCTAGCTTCGCCACAACACGCAAGAGACCAACGCCTTTACCGCGAGATACCCAGTAATGTTACTTGGCGGGCCGACACTCGCGCCCTTGCTTCCAATTGTGACCAGATTTCTCCGGTCTCTCGATTGGTTCCGAGTTCGAGATCGCTTGCGCGGTCCTCTCCCTTACGAAGCGGTGAAACGGTGTACACCGAATCTATCGCGGACCAAGGCGTCCTTTGCCCGACTCTGAACCGGGATCGGATGGTCCAGAACCAATGGTCATTTCAAGAGCAGTCGCCGTAAGGTAGGCAACCACCCCCACTCTATAGGAAACAATACAGTTCCTAGACTCCCCCGACTGTTAGTCGGAGAGCACAATCAATTGGCTTGCGCCGCTCGGTGCGCAGACCGTCCAGGAGCGCCAGAGGTTTGATTCCCAGGGGAGACTGGTTGACCCAGTGTCCTACCCAGGTTCGCACCCCATGCGTGGAGGCCATCGGATGGGTGTTGACCCATGAGTGTGACCGACCCTGAACACATGGGTCATTGTGGCCACCTCATCATGGGCCCGTTAGCTTATTGAAGTCAGGTCTAATCCACATTCTCGTCTTTTTTTGTCATTTTAAATTTTCATTTAACAATATAAGCCGCTGCAGCACGTATGATTTCGTCGGCCATTGTTGCCCGATTGTGTAGCCCGTTTACAATTAAAAATGATGGGCCATACTTTTGCAGAAATATTTCCGAGAATGAACTATATATTTTCCAGCCATATGCTGCAATAAAATGTTGGAGTGATGGCCGGGCTATAGTTGCTAATATTGCAGTCACATATTGCCGTAAATATATAGCCCATTTAGGAGCACTATTAGAGATGTAGTGATGGTTTTATAATATATATGGAGGTCAGCCGGAACGGCTGTGTGCAGATCTGTCAACCACTGCAATAGGCCGTTTGGCCTTTTTGCCGCTCTGCCCCCATCGGTTAAAGTGTTAAGAAATAACAACTTCCATAAAATAATATTCATATACGGAGCAAAAGAAAACATAATGTAGATGAGAAAAATCGATGGAGGAACATCGTTGGCGCCAAAACATTGATAAGGCACCATCAATCTCTAAGCATCAAAGAACATCGAACACTGATCTCTAACCGTCGATGCTTTCGATATATCGGACATCAATGTCCATCCCTAGTCTATATGTGAACATCTATCTCCGGGCGACGGTTTCCGTCAAAACAGACAGCTCGTCATAGTGGGAACGGGCTCTAAGGGCTAATCCGGCACTGGTAGGAGGAAAGCAAATATATTCACAAATGAGTATGCGAGTGATATTGCATATACCAGACAGTAGCTTCTCTTAGAACATATTTTGTAATCAATAATTTCTATATTTTACAATGAATTCTATCATTATGAGACGTCCAGATGTTGACGACAACCGCCATGGCAAAAACAAAAACACAGCACGCTCAATCACCGCGGGCGCTGCGAGCGAACTGACGTGATTGGAATGCCGATCACGGACTCACGGGCAGTTTGGCGCGACGCGCCCGTTGGATTATGGTAGTCATGGAAAATTTCGTGGTGCGTCGTCAGTTAACTCTGGAGTGATGATTCAACACTCACGATCAAATTTTGGATGCACGCCAGTTCAACTGACGCGTCAATGCCCAGCTTAAGACCGCTTGAAATGTGTTCAAATTTATTCGGACGAGTATAAGTTTGACAGGTAGTTTTTATCGATGATTGTTTCTTTCATATTCCGCTCTATCGTATTGTTCTATCTCGTTCGCTTGAACTAATTTCAGTTTTAGTTCAGAAAGAAACGCAATCGGGCCCAGTGTCCGTAGAGAGACAACAACCTTATGCTCGTGGATACTGTAACGATCCAAGTTAAAGCCAGCGGCTTGTGACCTTACCTGCATTCGTGACCGCATTTGCTCGATTTGCAAGCAGGACATGGATAGTGGCATCCGGGGCAGCCTATGTCCAAGCAATCGCACAAGTCTACTCCTGAGGCACGAATAACTCCTTGAGCATCATGAGCTGTCTTACTCTTCTTTTTTCTAAAAAATACCAAAAATAATTATCAGTCGTGGTAATGTGGTCGTCTGAACTTTTAAAAATTTTTCGTAATACCATTTTAAAAATTTACTAACATAAAAAAAAAACATTTAGTGAGGGTTTGATTATACATTCTGTCTGTATAAAATCAAACACAAGTAAATATATTAAAAAGAATAAAAAACACGACTGCCACTATAGAAAGTGAACAATTATATTTATAATTATTTTTATTAGGACCTCGCATTGAAAACTTTGATTTCCTAAGAAATACCGTAACTTATATTTCTAGTCATTTACCAAATTGCAAAATACTTCATGTCAAAGCGTCATCAGTAGGCTTCAATTATCAGTCTGTGTCATTTCGTTGAAGTGTCGACGGCGGTAATTTTGTTAGCTTCGAAGATGTCGAAATTTGAGCCGACAAAACGTCATTTGCGGGAAGCAATGATTTTCTGCTTTCATCTGCCGCAGAATGTCATAGATTGCTGCTGGAGGCTTACGGGAAATTCACTCCGACAGAAAGGACTGTTGAGACTTGGTTTCCCCAATTCTAAAGTGGTGATTTCGACGTGCGAGACAAAGAGTGCCAGACCAGAAGTAAAAATTTGATGAAGCCAAGTTGGAGTCCATACTCCATAAAGATTCGAGTCTGACGCTGGAAAAGATAAGTGTAGTGCTTAATGTTCATCCCTGAACCGTTTCGAGACGTTTAAAATCTATGGGAGTCATTCAAAAGGAAGGACATTGGGTTCCGCACGAGTTGAAGCCAAGAAACATCGAAAGACGTTTCATGACTTTTGAAATGCTCCTACCCCATCAAAAAAGAAAAGGTTTTCTACGCCGAATAATCACCGGCAACTAAAAGTCATGAACAGTCTTTCCCGTCACTCGTTTTCTTCCCCCTTCATTTAACCGCCCTACCTATACGAACGAACGCAACAACACATCACGTACGTAAACATGGCTACGCAGAAACACCGACGAAACCCACCTTAAAGAATGGAAAAAAAACGCAGGATGCAGGCAAACAAAGAACGCGGTTCCGGAAGCGCCTAAAAAACTTGCCCGCAACCTCGCCAGATTAAAAAGGGACAAAATCCGTAAAGTCATAGGTACTATGACAGGCCACTGTCCCCTAAACAAACACCTGTTTACCATAGGTGTGACAGACAGCCCTCTATGCAGAGGATGCATGGAGGAAGAAGAAACGCCACAGCATGTGCTCATGGAATGCAGGAGCGTGGCAGAGCAACGGGCAAGAATACTACAATCTCCAGCATCTGTCCCGGAGGCCTGTAGCAACCCAAACAGGCTGCTAACCTTCTGGGACAGCCTGGGTTGGCTGGAGTAACATAAATAGAAACATGAGCCACGCACAACGGCCCAATCAAGAGGCCAAGTGCGGGAAATAGCCCAGGAAAACTAACTAACTAACTATCACGTATGTTCGAGTATGCTCGAGTACAAAAACAAATAAACCAAAACCCACGAAGCGTAAAGATACATCAAATTGTTCCTACGATTCTAAATACAAAAAAAAGTAATAAATGGGTCTCTTGTGTAAAATAAAACTGTTATACTGTAAACAAGTATTGTTATTAAGAAATCTAATGAAAAAAACCAACGATCTTTTACCTACTTTATGAATAATAACCTAAAGGTAGGGCGGTTAAAGGCAGACTATGGCGGGCGGTTAGGGCGGTTAAAGGTATTTTTTTTTCAAAATCGATTCATGCTTCAATTCCTTTGGGAACAAGCCACAACGTGACATTAGTAGGTACCTAGGTTTCATCAAAAAAGCTGACATTGGTCGTTTTTCGGAGTGCCTCGTCCCTAGTATTGCAAACAAAAATGGTTATAACGCTGTAAGGTGTGGTGTAATATTTATAAAAATGAGTAGGTTAGACGTAGCCTGCACGAGAAAGTATGAAGGAATTTTACTCGAGATCTATCTTCATGTTTTTCGAAATACGACTTACTTTCCTTTTTTAGGCAGATTACCGCCCTTTTCCGCTCCGACCGACTTATTGCCAGGCATCATTTTGTTAATGATTATAACTTCCAAAACCGTTCGACGCTCAGACAAAGCTACCACCAAAAATAATATAAGTACTGATCAAAGCTACGAAAAAGCCCGACCCACGCCTGAACGATAACGAAATTTGACAGGAAGCGGTGGTCTCGAATCAAAATGAAAAATCGGTAGAGTTGCCATGTAAAAAAAACAATATTCAATCAAATCTCTTTGATGGGCTGTTTACACTCTCGCGCGAGGCGCGAGGCGAGACGCAAAACCATGTGCGTAAACAAACAGAACAGAGGCAAAGCTTCTAGCAAGTAGGTAAACATTTTGTACGCTCGCACATACAAGTATTTGCCAAATCTGGGCGGACATAAGTCCCGAAATCTAAATTGCAATAATGACCCTAAAAACTAGTTCCAGTTAGAAAGAACAAACCAACCAACAATGTCCAGGCCCGTTCCCCTCGCTTCTGTGCCCGCCACGTGCGTAGCGTAAGTCGGAATTTGATCGTTTCACCTCGTGCACGTATTTGTTCTCGGGCGCTCAGAAAAATCATCAACTTTGAAAAATTTCTTTTATGTCTTCGAGTTCATATTGCGACTTGAAAGTCATGGATTCTGATAAAGCATGTAAGAGTTTTAATAACTGTTTTCAAAGAGTAACGATAAACTAACAACTATGACTTTTCTTAAACTAATAAAAATAAGTCATTATTATGCTCTGATTTTGATACACTTTGTTTTTAGCTAAGGTTTTTGGTTTGTGATCCGGATATATCGGGCTATGATTTTAAGCTATTGCATAGCTTTTATCGCGGGCCTAGAGGCCAGCGCGGCGACCGAATGAAGCAATTTCTTAACGAAAATTAATGATTTTAAACTGATAATTACGTCTAAACGAGTACTGCTTACGATTCGAAATAAATATATGTTAAACAAGAACATTTTCCTAATATTCTTAGATTTGAATATTTTAGATTTTGTTTATATTACATAGTGTAATTAATTTGTGAAATTAGGTCTAACCGAACACAAAAACGACTACTACGCAAATACTATCTGGCGTATTACTATGAAACCTGCACCATTTTAAAGATAATTTAATTATCTATCTTTTTATCTACGATTTTTTTCGAATAATCCGTTTTTTTTGCTTTATCGAATAAAAAAATCGTGCGCGGCGCTCTATCGGAAGACGTTTAAATTATTCCGAATCATTTGCTTCCGCAGCCGCAAATGATACGGAATAATTTCAACGTTTTCCGATAGAGCGCAGTTATCTGATATCAGAAAAAAACAAATAAAATAAATAAATAAATAATTATAATTGCATAAGTTGTTAAAAATGCTATGCAATAGCTTTACCGCGGCAGTCCCCGAGTGCCACACTTCTTTTTTATTTGTATTTATTCTACGCACAATTTTCTTTTAAATATCAATATAAACATATCCGAATACATCCGAATGGATGACTTTTTTATCTAAACAAAATGTTAATCAATAAAATGTAAATCTGTATTTTTTTTTTCAAAGTTACTTCTACGTAGTCTATGATTGTTTAAGGCTCACAAGGTGCACCAGGAGTAAGGATTGTGACCCGACAATTTTTATACTACCTCATCAAAAACCAAGATTTGCCTAATTTGGATACCAAATTGGACTTTTTGAGAGACAGACTATTGTTAGACAAGCCTTACCACGAAGAGCAAATTGTTGCCTTGAAACGTAATTTTGCTTGTTTCAGAAAGATCAGAGAATCAGAAATTAAACAGTGATGGATCAAAGCTCATTACGAAGATAATGTTTTTCTGACATCTAATAAATCATGGCTGGAAGAAACTTTTGAAATCCCTGCTGCAGAAACTACTTGTCAAAATCGGTTTGGTTGACCTTCAAAATCCTTTGAAGAGGTTTGTGACGAGAGCAAAAGGCGAAAGAGGGCAGAGCTCCGTTTTGCTTTTGAAAAAGATGTAATTGTACTGCGCAAGTGGAGTTGGGAAAATCGAGTAAAAGAGATGCTTCTAATGTCCTGAAAGATATTACCAGTTCTCCAAAACGAGCATCTAAATACAAAAAAGCATTCAAGAACTCTGGTGTCACAGTTTAAACAAAAAAATTACGTCAAAAATGATATGTCAAAAATGTCCTGTGGAAAAACGCTAAGACATCCTCACCGAAAAAGAAATAAGATAAGTTAAAGAAGCGATAACCTCTCTAGAACCAACTGTGATAGACATACACGAGAAAATCTGCAATGCAGCCACGGGAACTAAATCTACGAGCAGGTGCTATATTAGCGAAGCAACCTCAAAATACTTTACCAAGTTAGATTTCACAAGAGACGTCAATTTCGAGGCAGTTGAATTTGGCATATCAGTTTTACATGTACGAATTCGTATATTAGAGACAATCCTTCATGTGGCATACAAATTACCAGTGAAGAAATACAGAGAAAAGAAGACCAAAGAAGAAAAAGGCCTAGAAGACGATCGAAAAAACTACATAACTACAAGGCAGATTTCGCGCTAAAACAGGGCTCATAGTGCACATACCTAAGTCTAATTTTGGAAACATCAATGATGGCAATACAAGCAGAAGATTTTTTGAGAATCCAAGCTTAGCTGCTGAAATCACGGGGAAAGATTAAGAGCTTACCGACTATACTAAAAGTCATAGTGGAAGCAATTTTAAGTGGGCACAAAATTAATCCATTGAAATATCAAGAATACGCCTCAGAAACTGCTCGTCTGTATGTAAGAAAATATGGCTGGCACATTGGATTAGAGTAATCCATCAGATAATTCCAGCACATAAATTCCAGCACATAGGATTGGAGTAATCCTTCATAAATTGCTGGTACATAGTGCCATAATAATAGAAAAAGCCCTACTGCCAATAGGACAACTTTCTGAAGAGGCAGCTGAGAAAATAATCATTTAAGGTCATACCGGCATGATTTCGACAGAAAATTCTCAAGAGAAAGCTGCAACCAAGATGTGCTATAAAGTCTTATTATTAGTTCCGATCCTTTGCTAAACAGCATGCGAGGAGTTATACAAAGGAAAGCTAACACATTGCTGCCTGAGTTCTTGACCATGTTAGTTTCCGCGGAGCCAAATATAACCGAAACTTCTTTAGAAAGTGATGATGAAGATTAAAGGGATATACCATTTTTTTGTTTTTGTTTTTCTTGTATAACCTACATAATAAATATCAGAAGTAAAGAATTGTTTTTAAATGTCATTAACATGTCTTTAAATTAACATAAAAATATTTATAAAAATGATTTTCATTTTTGTATGTAAATATGTAAAGTAGTTACTTAAAGTTTTTAATATAATAAATAATATGTTTAAAACATGTTTGCCATTCTATTTGAGATAGTTAGATTCTAATTAGACGTAAAAATAATTATGTCCGCCCAGATTTTGCAAATACCTGTGTGTGGCTCGTTAGAAGCTTTGCCTCTGTTCCATTTGTTTACTGATATGGTTTTGCGTCTCGCCTCGCGCCTCGCGCGAGAGTGTAAAAGGCCTATCAGGAATTATTTATCCTCTTTATTTAACATCGGGAATTATTAAACATTATTAAAACTAATAACAGTTATTTGAAAATGAAGTACTCTATTTATTACATCAACAAATCATAATGAAAACGAATTAAAAATAACATACTTAAGTATAAGTTAGTACAACCAATGAAATCAATAACTTAAATATAGTTATTTTTTCAATATCAATATTTTTAGCCATATCAGCAGTCATTTTTGAACTAATTACGAAGTCGTAACAATTGGCGTCATTTGTACGTAACAGACCAGTGATTGACTCAGTAGGTAGATAACCTAGGTATTTCGCTGTTTTATTTTCATGGTATTTCACATTCGCGAGAATATGCACTCGCGTCTGTAAGCGGCGGCTTACGGACGCGACTGAACAGCATACTCAGTTCAGTCGTTTGGGACGCGGCTCGCAGATCTCTATCGGACGTCCGAAGCGTCAAGGTCACGTCCGCGACTCACGTCCGATAATGTGCACAGCTCAATAGAAATTCATTACACAGATAAACTTTCAGTCAGGTCCATAAGCCGCGGCTGACGGACATGTCCGATAATATGTTTTACCCCAAATGAAACGCAAAATAGTAGTAGTAATGGACACCTATAAACGTAGTAGTAATGGACACCTACGTATAAACGCGATTATCGTATTACAAATGTGGTATACATACTGACACTGTATATTTTGCCACCTAGACTGGCAGCCCAGACGTGTTGTCAACCAAAGTTGTCAACATTTCACTTGTCACTTTGGTGAATCGGTTAGTTTGGTTTCCGTGTAATTTTATTGTAAATTCAAGTGCCATATAGTAAAAAGAAGTGAAGTATGGTTAGCCGAGGACGTATTTTAGTTGAACTTGCATGTGAGGAATCGGGGACTGGTAAATGTCTAAATAAATTACTGTACATAACCTTCAAATATTATGTTTGTTGTAATTCTTTATTTTTACCACGCTACTGCAATTTGTAACTTTTAGATCATAATAATGAAGAATTACCTCATGAAAAAGTAGTACAACATCCTATGGATGTCATACGAATCACAGTTCATTAGTCTGAGGCTTCAGAATGTACAAGCAATATTTTTTCAAGTCATCTACACAAAGTCCAGTACCCGGTTGTCATCAATTTATTACAGGTATTTAAAGTAAAGTAAAGTAACTAATTACACATAATACTCGCACTGCAATTTGAAATCGAATCTTTGTTTTCATAATTTACCAGATTTAATTCACGAATAAAAAAGAGCGTTTTTTTCTGCAGTGCGGTGTTAACCTTAGATAACCTAGGTCATGAAATATTTAGACTGTCGAAACAATTGACATTGCAGTTGATTGGTATTTTGGAGCCACATATGGCTGCACCAACTAGAAGTTCTGCGTTAGACATTTCTACAAAGGTATGTGCCATTTTCCCATTTCTAATCGAAGGTTTCATTTAATGTTCACGACATTGCTAAGCGATAGTGGGACGGTGTCGACCACAACTGGCGAACCCGTCACCCCAGGTTGGTATAACGAAATGTGATTGTTCTTTTTGCCGTGGGATGAGCGTACAAGACTTAGAGACAATAAAAATCTACTGTTAGGTTAATTAACCATTAGGATATCTCCGACCTCCATTACATTACATTAAATTTTCGTCGTGTCCAATTGACGGCTAGACCGCTCTTGGACGTGTCAAAATAATTGGGTTATGTAGTAAGTTTCGTTACTACTCTTTACTGAACATACATAGGTAGTCAAGAATTAACTACCAGATTGTCAAACTATAAATATAAATAATCAAAATAGAAGCCTAATATTTGAAGTAGTTAGTAATTCGAAAAGATACGTAGTATCTGCGCTCCTCTCCCTAGTGTAGTAGTGATCGGTGTATACCGAATCTATCGCAAACCACGGCATCCTTTGACTGGCTTTCACCCGGGATCGGGTAGCCAAATGGTTGTTTCAAGAGCAGCTGCCACTAGGTAAACAACCGCCCCCGCTCTATAGGAAACAATACTATTTCCAGACTCCCCCGACTCTCACTCGGAATGCATGAAATAGCCAAATTCATATTGTTTCGATTGGCTGACGCCGCAAGGTGCGCAAACCGTTCAGGATCGCCCGAAAATTGAGTCCTAAGGGAAACTGGCCCGCAGGCCAGAGTCCTACCTGTGCTCGTACTCTTGTGCGGAGGCCGCTGTATGGGTGTTGACCCGTGAGTTTGGCCGTCCCTAAACGCATGGGTCTTAGTGGCTTAACTGCAACAGGGTCTATTAGCTCCCATTGGTAAAAGACAAAATAATATTTGGTTGTGTCTTTGCCGGTACGTTCTATTTGTTCGGTGTATTCTCTTATGGCGGTTCAGTTAATTTTATTTCGGGCGCTGTAGTTCTGTTCTAAATGGACTCTTGTCTTTTATTTCACAGATATGCTATGGCAAAAGTGCCCGTAGTAGTGTCTGAAATCCATTCCCATCATAGCTTTATAAAACATACGCTTTAGTTATTAATGTTTTTACTCTCTATCTCGGAAGATGGCCTTTATCGTAGAATTAACTGTTCCACGGGAATCAAATATCCCAAAAGACCTCGAGTACAAATTAAATAAATACTATGATCTCGAAAATGCCATCACCCAGAACGGCTTCACTGTTCACCTTCTCGCGGTGGAAGTTGGCGCTCGTCGCCTGCCAGCTAAATCTCTGTTTCACCTTTTTTAAAATTTTGGTATCTCCAGGAAAATAATCAACTCCTCCCTAGAGAAATGATCTATTTCCGCATCTCAAATTCTATTGTTTCGAAGGGAGGAGTGAATGAGTGGTAAGGTGAACGCTCACATGTGGCAAGACAGCTGTCCTAAACCTACCACAGCCGGTCGTCCGGAATCCACCGTTCACCCCCAGAAGTGTAATATTAGTATATGATGGGCCCGACTTCGGTCAGTGAATTCCATGGCAGCGCCGTTTGTATTTTATTTATCTAAAATGTTTTAACCCTTCGGCTACCTAACGACCAAATTTGGTTGCACATCAGAACACACACCGTTGACTACGTAACGACCAATATTGGCGGCTTGCTCCCGGAGCGCACAGTAATATTATTTTCTAATTCGAATGCATCCTAAAATACATACCAAATATCTCATTATTACCATAAATACATAGACGACCGCTAGATAATCTCGCGCGTTATTTCGCAGATATTTCTGGTAAAATTCCATTGTCAAACATTTTTTCGAGAAATCATCAAAATTTTTATTGGTTTTTATGAAATCTAAATATTTAAATATCTAAATATTTATAATATATATTTATAATATAAATATCTAAATATTTTTCTATGTAAATTAGCAAAACGAAATATAAGCTTTGATATAGAATCTAATAAAGATCACGATAGTATTTACAATTTCTAAATAGGATTCCGTATTTTTCCATAATAAATAAAAAAAAAAAAAAATACAAACTACAAACAAAAATACAATGCCATGGAATTTACTGACCGAAAATCGGGCCAATCATATATAATTATTATACAGTAGAACTCCAATTATCCGAATTAATGGGGACCGGGACCCATTCGGATAATCAAATATTCGGATAATCGGAGTTTTTTAAAAAAAATTGCCATTGGAGAGAAAAAAAGCTACGTTTTGATATTGCACTATTTTTTTATTGAATTAAATGAAAGAAACATGATATTTTCACATGTTTTAAATATAAATAAAATGTACTTATGTACAAGTTTAGAAATAAAAATCATTGTTTTTCAAACATCTCCGTCAATGTAAGCTGTTTTGCGGTCTTCATCCGTTTTCGGGCAGCCAGGTCACGCATTCGCTTGACGGTGAGCAGTTGCAAGTGGTCACACTCGGGCTGACGCTCCATCCACTTCAAAGCAGTCTCGAGGCCGGCAAATGCTTCACTAGCTGATGGTCCAGTGTCTACTTCAACATCAGCAGAAAGTTCTTCTTCCACTTCCACTTCAACATCTTCTCTCACACTTTCAACAATTTCATCGTCATTGAGAATTTGAAAACCAGGGTCAGACGTGTCACAAGCCATCCACTCTCCTACATCTTCAGCACTTACTTCTGTACAACCAGGAATTTTTACAATCATTTTTCTTATTTCCTCTAGTGGCAACGCATCTTCATCATCTTCATCCTCTCCATTTTCTTGTTTCTCATTTTCTTCAGATTCTTTTTTTTTGTTCTTCTCAGACGGTAGGCCTTTCAGTTTATTCCACGCACGTCTTAGCGTCACTGCCGTAACCAAACTCCAAGCTTCCGCTACCATGTAACAGCAGTCCTTTAAATTTATTTTGCTATGATTTGCCAAAACCAATTCTTCATCTTCAGCACCTTCGATCAGCAGTTTTCTCAGCAGTTGCCTTCTGTAATGGCGCTTCATTGTTTCAATAACAGACTGGTCCATGGGTTGCAGCAAACTTGTAACATTGGGAGGCAAAAACGTCGTTTTAAACTGCCCATTCTCTCTTTCCAACAGTTCTGCTGTAGGATGAGTGGGTGCGTTATCAACAATTAAAAGCACCTTACTGCCTTCTTTTCCCACCGATTTTTGGTGCTTTTTCACTTCAGGAATAAACACTTCATCATACCATTCGGTAAACAAAGCTGCAGTCATCCAGGCCTTGGGTTGACTTTTGTAGAAGAGTGGAAGTTTTTTTACGTTTTTAAATGCTCTTGGATTTTTTGATTTTCCTATCAAAAGAAGTGGTAGTTTATGATTTCCAGTGGAGTTGGCACAGTTAAGCACTGTAACACGTTCTTTACTGACCTTATGTCCAGGGGCACTAGATTCCCTTTTAGAAGCCAAAGTGGTTTTTGGTAATGCTTTCCAAACAAGGCCAGTTTCATCAGCATTATAAACAAACTCCGGATCATAGGATTCTGCTGCAGTTTTAAATTTTTCAATAAAATTTTCAGCAGCTGCAGAGTCTGCTGAAAGCTTCTCACCAGCCAAATCTAACTCGCGTACACCATGCCTGAATTTAAAGTTCCTTAGCCAGCCGTTACTAGCCTTAAAAGATGAATAACCAAGCTTTTCTGCTAAGATTTTGGCTTTTTCACAAAGGATTGGACCTGAAATCGGATTTCCCATAGAACGTTGCTGCAAAAACCATTTAAACACGGCATCTTCCAAATTTTTGTTGGTTGCTGTCTTCATTGTTTTCCTGGAGGAACTTCCATCTTCATTTTCAAGCACCGAAACAAAGTTTAAAAGTGTTGACTTACTGTTTTTAATGTCACAAATTGTTGCTTGTCCAACACCATAAATCTCAGACAACTTCTTACCCGTTACACCTTTATCGAGTTGCTCTATAATTTTCAGTTTGTCCGCTAACGATAGCACAACACGTTTTCTTTTCGAAGCCATGGTAAAAAACAATACAGTACATATTGTACACGCACAAACAAAAGTAAGCCGTAGCGAAAGAGTAGCGTCCTCGAGCAAGGTCAATAGCACACTGACTACAATCAAAACAAACAATGACAGGTGCGCCGTGACTGCAATGCGCCGGAACTGGAGTGGGGACTCATACCACGTGTTGTGCCTACACTGACTTCGCGGAGGGAAGGACAATAGTAAGCGAACGCGCAAACACTGGCTTCGCGGGGGGAAGAATAATAGCGCACTTAACAGTAAATATATTACTAAAACCAATATTTCTAATCTTAGTAAAGTCATTAATAAGTGTTTATGAATAGAACAAAAAGTAAATAAAGTTGTTAAAAAAAGACTTTTTTTGGACAATTTTTTTTCTGAAAGTGATTCGGATAATCGGCGATTCGGATAGTCGGAGTTCGGATAATTGGAGTTCTACTGTACTTCTGGGAGGTGAAGGGTGGATTCCGGACTAACGACCGGCGGTGGTAGGTTTAGGACAACTGTCTTGCCACATAAGAGCGTTCACCTTACCACCCATTCACTCCCCCTTCGAAGCCATAGAATTTGAGATGCAGAGATCGCGGTTTTAGATATTTTTTCTAGAAAGGAGTTGAATATTTTCCTGGAGAGACCAAGATCTTTAAAAAGGTGAAACAAAGATTTAGCTGGCAGGCCACGAGCGCCTACTTTCACCGCGTGAAGGTGAACAGTGAAGCCGTTCCAAGTACAAGTTAGAAATGCCGAGTTTTTTTCACTTTTTCGACTTTCTCATATCTTATATATAAAATTGAATCGCCGTGCGTTAGTCTCGCAGGATCTCGAAAATGACTAGACCAATTTGAATTATTATTTTTTTATTTTGTTTGCTGATTCAGGGGTGGTTTACGAAAAAAAAGATTTAGGAAAAATTAAAAAAAACAACTGAAAATCGAAAAAATCGAAATTGGTCATTTTGGGAAATGGGAAACAATATGAATTTGGCTATTTCACAGTCATCGGTTTCAAGAGCGATTACTGAGGTAGTTGTGGCTCTCAATTGTCCTGAAATTTTTAATCAGTGGATTAAATTTCCTGCAAATATGACTAAATTGGACAACATTTGTACAAATAACAGTACGTACAAAAAAAATTGTTCTTCCATAAAATTTGTACATATGAAATCGGTCTAGAGCGGGAGGTCACTGACAAAACATTTCTCAGGAGAGTCGTGTGAAATATTTTGAAATTAAAATAATTAGTGTATTTTTATTTTATAAAACGCAGACTCATTGGAATACTTGGAATGAAACATTTCAGGTTTGTCCTATTTGTCCTATTTGTTTGATAAATAAATAAATAAAATATGGGGCTTTCTAAATATTTCATTTATGTATTTATCAAACAAATAGGAGTCTCACCTAAAATGTTTCTCGTAAGACATTTAAGATGTACTTAGTGACTTTCTTACTATACACTGTTAAAGTATGCTATGTCAAATCTCGCTCTTACCAGCGCTATATCGTATCCGACTGTCTCGCATGCAACTGAAAATACATGCAGTGTTATATGGGAACAGCCTAAATCATCGCTTTGTTGACTACTGCAACAATAAATCATTAAGTGCATGACGACAGAGTTTGACCTAAAGTATGAGCAAACATCATAATAGTATTATAATGATTTGTTACTTTTATATATAGCCATTATTTTGACAATGATTTCTTGATTTTCATAATTTTGCACAAATGGCATAATGTATTGAATTTATGCAACAATAAATCATTAAATGTATGACTATAGAGTTTGAGCTAAAGTATGAGTAACGATAAAGATAAAAAAGATAAAAAGTATTTATTTCCAATACAACCATACAATTGTGTAGGAATGACAGTAATTAATCTTAAACTAGTTACTCAATTTGGACAAGAGATGATATACAATATATAGCTTTAAACTTACCAATTTACAAAAACATAGACTATATGATAACAGTTTACAACAAAACAATATGTATTGGATTAAATGGGTAGATACGATGCTATGTATTTTCAAAATATTTTAAGAAGTCGTTATGAGCATACATGTTGATTTTAAGCAGATAGACTCGGATGGATCTCTTGAAAATATCGATGTTTTTAATTGCTTTTAATCTTTCGGGCAATTTATTGAAAACTTTGAGGCCTAAGTATCGACTAGTCGCCTGGAACTTGGCAGTACGTGCTACGAACGGTTGGAAATACAGGGTTCTATTCCTGGTGTCATGCCGATGTACTTTCTCGTGGGATATGGCCGAGCTCTTATTGCAATAGAATTCGCAAAGAGCTTCTTGAGCAAAAATCGCATGTACGGTCAATATCCCTAGTTTTTGGAAGTGTTCACGACATAACTGCCGTGGACCAATATCTACTGTCGCACGTATGGCTCTTTTCTGGAGAGTGAATACACTGTTGATGTGCGCTGCATTACCCCATAAAAGAATACCATAGCGCAGGTGTGACTCAACTAGCGCGTAATAGGCCGATATTACTTCAGTTCTCTCCAAACAATTTCTGATGCTTAATAGAGCATAGATATAATACTATTAAAAACATCATAATAGTATTATAATGATTTGTTACTTTTATAGATAGATATTTTGACATACTGATTTGTTGATTTTCATAATTTTGCACAAATGGCATAATGCACAGAATTTTCCATAAAAATGTCTGTTAGTGACTTTATGGCCAGAAAGAAGAAATTGGGTAATAATAACAATTCCATTTGTTTCAACATGACCCATGTGTTTAGGGTCGGTCACACTCACGGGTCAACACCCATCCGACGGCCCCCACGCACGGGGTGCGAACCTGGGTAGGACTCTGTCCAGCGAACCAGTTTCCCCTGGGAATCAAACCCTCTGGCGCTCCTGGACGGTCTGCGCACCGTGCGGCGCAAGCCAATCGATTGAGCACTCCGACTAACAGTCGGGGGAGTCTGGAAACTGTATTGTTTCCTATAGAGCGGGGGTGGTTGCGTACCTTACGGCGACTGCTCTTGAAATGACCATTGGCCATCCGATCCCGGTTCAGAGCCGGGCAAAGGACGCCTTGGTCCGCGATAGATTCGGTATATACCGTTTCACCGCTTCGTAAGGGAGAGGATCGCGCAAGCGACCTCGAACTCGGAACCAATCGAGAGACCGGAGAAATCTGGTCACAATTGGAAGTAAGGGCGCGAGTGTCTCGAGCCGCCGGGAAGTAATTCCTGGCTATCTCGCGGTAAGGAGTTGGTCTCTTACGGGTTGTGGCGTAGCTAGACGTCGGATTGTTATGTCCAAAGTCTTCTACGCTCACTGCAGGTCGATAGAACGACTAATCGTTAAAACGTCCTGTGACAACTCTTTTTTTTTCAACATGTGATTTTCTGTTCTAGACCGACGATATAAACTATATAATATTATAATGTATATACTAACCTACCAATTTATTTATATATCAATTTATATTTTAGGTGTTTCAATGAGTATGGCTTCCCTGGAGTAATTGGCTGCGTGGATTGTACCCACGTAGCAATCGTTCCACCGTCGTCGGCACCACACTTCAATTACGATGAGCGATCTTATGTGAATCGGAAAAACTACCATTCCATAAATGTTCAGTTGGTAAGTATTGTATTGTTTTAATAATAATTATTATTATTATGTATTTATGGACATGCAACAGGTGGTTGAACTCAAATACAGATTTTATTTTTAGGGAATAGAGAATTCCAGAAAAGATGAAACCTAAAATTTGTTATTCCATTTTAAAGAATACCCTTAAACTTATGTGTTTAACCTTTTTTACTTCTTTAAGTACCTGATGTTATTATTATTACTCAATGGACAAGCAGCTTAAGCTGTTGTGCCCATCATGTATGTTATATTATATGTATACTTGTATACATGTATAAGCATCCCATGTATATTGAAATATGCATGTGAATAATATCATCAATCACATTGATTTACATTAACTGATTATTATTATTATTATTATTATTGTTATTTATTCTGGACAGGCAGCTTTGCTGATACGTCCAGATCAGATCTTGTAAAGCTAAGCAATATTAACAATATAATATAAACAATATTAACAAGTTTTTAGGTACAAATCGAGTCTGTTTTTAAATTGATTGACAGAGATTGCACTAATCACTTCAAATGGTAGTTTATTCCACATGTCCACCACTCTATTTGGCAAAACGTTCTTAAGAGGATTAGATTTAAATTTTGTACAGTTGAGTTTTTTGTTGTGACCTCGAAGATTTGTATTGACGTTGAATTTGTAAATATTCTTCAGTGCAGGTACATCGTAATAATGCGTTAGAATTTTATATGTCTCAATCAGGTCCCCTCTTTGTCTTCTTTGTTTGAGTGTAGTAATTCCAAGTAATTTCAAGCGATCTTCATAATTCCTATTCTTCAGGCTCACTGGCATTTTGGTTGCCCTTCGCTGTACCTTTTCCAGGATATCTACATTCTATCTACACAGATTCAATCACTTCCTGTGGTAGGCGGCTCCAATCGTCCACAACTCGATTTGAGATAAAATGTAAAAGAGGCTTGCGGCCTCTACCTGACGTTAGCGGTAATTCAGTTCAAATTTATAGTGCACCAAGGAGCTCTTGGCCCATTTAGATCGCATGGGATCGGGTGGCCGACGGATAGTTTCTAAGGACAGATGATGCCTGGTCTACAACTACCAGCTGCTTAGGAAACATACGTCTCCAAACTCCAGTTATTCATCGGAGTATGCAGTCGATTGGCTTACGCCGCACGGTGCGCAAACTGCCCAGTTCCGCCTGAAGTGTTCGAATTTTGATGCATTTTGTGTACATAACCCCTAGGATATTTAATAGAATAGAATAACTTTATTGTGCTGTAAAAACATTACTTAATGAATATTACACTGGTTTTATAAAGACAATTTCGATTAAAAATATTCGAAACGTCTTTGAAATCAATGTCTTGAGGACGATATATTACGCGTTAGCTCAATCTCTGCTAATATACGGACAACTAGGCTGGGGTGGTATGGCCAAAACAAATCTGGATCCTCTGATAAAGGCCCAAAAGGCCTTGATTAGGGTTATAGCCAGGAAGCCATATCGCTACTCCAGTGACCAGCTCTACAGGGATTTTATGGTGTTGGATGCAAGACAGCTATACGTACGGCAGGTCTTGATATGCTACAGGAAAGAACTCCAACGGGACAACAGCAAGCCGACCAGTAACGCCCATAGACACGACACTAGACATAAAGACAGACATATACAACCAAAAATGAGAACGACCTTTGGACAAAGACACTATATTTACCTAGCGAAAAAACTCCATAACATATTTACCACGCAATTAGGCCAAGCTACAATCATTCAAAATGACGCTCACTACAAAAGACTGGTAACATTATGGTTGTTACACTCGACGAGGGAGCACTGTGAGTCGTTAGTAACTAACGTTATTAAATAGGTGCACAGATGACTTATATTATTATTGTTATTATTATCTCATTAGCCTCATAACTGTATTCATATATCTCCCATATATATTATATCTCATTTAATTTAATAAAGATTTTTTGTGTTATACAATATACTTTTGTAGGATTTCCCAAGATTACATAAATTACCTATACACCCGGCAGATGAACGCAGTACTAAATATCACCTCAATACAGGCTCTGCCTAGTGAGGTGATAAAATCCCGCCGAAGCCGCACCTTTAGTAAATTTCCAGGGTTCACATTTTGTATGTACGACTAAATCATGTAAAATATACTATAGGAAATTAATTCATGTAATACTAGGGATAAATAAAATAAATAAAAATAAATAAATAAATAAATTTATGCACAAATGGCAGCAATTTTAATATACTAGATAAATATTTAAAAATGCATGTGCCTGTCTTCTTTTAAAGCCAAAATTGATTCCTGGTTGAAACATGACGCCCAGCAAAATATCCACAAACTAATATACCCAGACATTTTCCAACATTAAATTATATCCTTGACAATTCTTATTATTTTTGTTGACTTTTTTTATTACTATTACCTACTTATTCATTAATTTTGGTTACTATTGTTAAATATTATTTGACATTTTATTTCATTTTATATAATACAATTAATTATTTTCTGTATCCTATTTTAAATATTTCCTATTATGATCATTGGTTAGTGATTATTTTATTATGCATATACAGTACATTCAATATATAAACAATTTGAAATAAATATATATTGTTATTATTTATATATTAATCCATATTTACTTATTATATTTTCAAAACAAACTTTTTTTAATGGTATATTTTACCATATGAAAATCATGCCTTTTCTATCGGGGTACCTGGGTGGCTCATACGTGTTTTCTTTTTCAAATGCAATTTTTTGAAGTTCATTTTTTTAATAAAATATGTAGAATGCAAATTTCAATAGGGAATCGGTCAAATCATGGGGATTCGAGAAGGTTTTGGCCAATCTTTTTTGGAAAAAGAATTATTCAACAAAACGTACGCCGATGGGTGGCAACACAAGGGTTAAGATGGTCATGTTGCCCCATGCGAGCATTCACCGTATTTTCCTATTACTTCCCCTTTGAAGCCATTAGAACTGAGTTGCAGAAATCTCTGAAATTTGTGTACTTTTTTAGTTTTTAATTTTGTTTGTTTCTTTTTTTAGGGGACTCTGGTTATTCGCTAAGGCCATGGCTGCTGACGCCTATTGCAAACGCAACACCAGGCACTCCACTACGTTACAACGTAGCGTTCAAAAGGACCCGAGCTACAGTTAGTTAGTTAGTTAGTTTGTCTGGGCTTTTTCCCGCACTTGGCCTCTTGATTGGGCCGTTGTTTGACCCGAGCTACAATTGAGCGTCGTAATGGGGTGCTAAAGGTGCGTTTCAGGTGCCTCCTTAATCATCGGGTCCTACACTATGAGCCAGAAAAGGCAACCAAAATCATAAATGCTCGTGCGGTACTGTATAATATGTGTATTGCTAACAATGAGCCTTTTATCGAAGACGACACAGATGTACATTTTGGTCAATTTGCCCCAACAGCAGCAGAATTGGCTGGAAATGCAGAATTTAGAAATGCCGATCTTGAAGCGGGGAGACGTCTACAAACCCGAATCGTCAATAAATATTTCCGTTAAGTTTTGTTGACGGGTGATGTATACTAAGTCCATCTCACCGATTTTTATTCTGGAGTATTTGTATTGGTGTAATTTGTGAAGAAGTACCCCTTTCGCGGACTCTAAAGGAGCACTTGCATGCATTCTACAGGTTAAAACCTAAAAATATCTATAATTAATTTTCAATATTTAGCCGAGCACATACTAAATTTTTCATATATATTTTTTTTAATAGCTTTTCATATAAACACCTAAAGAGTGAATCGTTGTATTTTCGGAGAATTTGAGGATAACGTCTAAATAAAATGTAGTATCGTCATAAAAAAAATATATCGTGTGAATAAAAGAAAGCTAGTTTTATTTATTTAATTCTTTTATTTTGCATATTTTTTAGGTAATCTGATATATCTTAGGTACTGATTTTTCCTATCCATTTTTGCCTCCATCGCAGCATAATGTTTCTCTTTGAGCTCCACCTCTCTCTTTTTTTAGGTGGCGGTCCATTAGCGTATTCATTATGGACGACTAAGTTTAAGCCCTCAATTTCCACTTTGTCAACAACGTACTTGCGACTTAGTAAACCTGTAAAAAATAAAAGAGTGTTTATTAATTTTATTTAATCAATGCACAAAGATTATGCTAAATGTTACGTTTTGTGACGTTGTAGGAAGTAATCTCTGGATCTACTGAACCGATTTTGAAATTCTTTTACCAATAGAAAGCCACGTTATTTGTGAGTGTCATAGGCTATATCATTGATTTACACTATAAAATCAATGGCTATATATTGTTCTGTCTAACTTTTATATTTAAGTAACAAAAAGTAGTATTTTATATTGAAAAAATAATTTAAATCGTTAGGTCATGTTTATTGGTCATATTATCAACAATTATGAATTATTATCAAAAGAAGTTAATTTAACGTCTCAAGTGTTTTTTAAAACAAAAGACTTTTCTCTTTTACTGCATATAATTTCACTTTTACTGCATAAATGGTTAAAGAGATAAGACACTCACAAATAAGACACTCACAAGAAGACACTCACAAATAACGGTAATATAGTCAAATTGACATGCAAATACATACATACATATACAGTATAAATATAACCCTTCTTTTGACAGTAAGGAAATAAATCATAGCACTCAGTACTAACCAAACCACACTCATAATTTCATCACAAGTAAAATGTTTTACCGCCCAACGAAGTGGGCACGGGTTAGCTAGTTATCTATAATATTAAGCAGTGTAACAAGGACTTTTTGTTCTTGTTAACCAGTACATTGTGTAATGCATTCACAACAAATCGCAATAATTTATATTTTCTCTCGGAAAGATCTAAATCTAAACCTTGCTGCGCCGCTAGAGATTTTGGACTGTTCTGACATGTTTTTTCAAACGATAATGAAGACATCGTCACTGCAAAATTCAATTCCTGCAGACTGTTCATCGCCAGCAGATCTTCCAAGCAACGTTTCTTCGATTTATAGGAGATTTCCTAGAACGACTTTTTGGGTCGTCCTTTACCGTCGGTCCTGGCCACATTCTACCATCTCTTAGATATTTTAAGCTATTGCATAGCTTTTATCGCGGGCGTGCCAGCGCGGCGACCGAACGAAGAAATTTCTTAACGAAAATGAATGATTTTAAACTGACAATTACGTCTAAACGAGTACTGCTTACGATTCGAAAAAAATATATGTTAAACAAGAACATTTTCCTAATATTCTTAGCTTTGAATATTTTAGATTTTGTTTATATTACATAGTGTAATTAATTTGTGAAATTAGGTCTAACCGAAAACAAAAACGACTACTACGCACATACTATCTGGCATATTATTATGAAACCTGCACCATTTTAATGATAATTTAATTATCTATCTTTTTACCTACGAATTTTTTCGAATAATCCGTTTTTAAGCTATTGCATAGCTTTTATCGCGGGCCTAGGCCAGCGCGGCGACCGAATGAAGAAATTTCTTAACGAAAATTAATGATTTTAAACTGATAATTACGTCTAAACGAGTACTGCTTACGATTCGAAAAAAATATATGTTAAAAAAGAACATTTTCCTAATATTCTTAGCTTTGAATATTTTAGATTTTGTTTATATTACATAGTGTAATTAATTTGTGAAATTAGGTCTAACCGAACACAAAAACGACTACTACGCAAATACTATCTGGTGTATTATTGTGAAACCTGCACCATTTTAAAGATATTTTAATTATCTATCTTCTTATCTACGATTTTTTTCGAATAATCCGTTTTTTTTTGCTTTATCGAATAAAATTTGTACGCTCTATCGGAAGACGTTTAAATTATTCCGAATCATTTGCTACCGCAGCCGCAAATGATTCGGAATAATTTCAACGTTTTCCGATAGAGCGCAGTTATCTGATATCAGAAAAAAATAAAATAAATAAATACTTATAATTGCATAAGTTGTTAAAAATGCTATGCAATAGCTTTACCGCGGCAGTCCCTGAGTGCCACACGTATTTTTTTATTATTAAGCTATTGCATAGCTTTTATCGCGGGCCTAGGCCAGCACGGCGACCGAATGAAGAAATTTCTTAACGAAAATTAATGAATTTAAACTGATAATTACGTCTAAAAGAGTACTGCTTATGATTCGAAAAAAATATATGTTAAACAAGAACATTTTCCTAATATTCTTAGCTTTGAATATTTTAGATTTTGTTTATATTACATAGTGTAATTAATTTGTAAAATTAGGTCTAACCGAACACAAAAACGACTACTACGCAAATACTATCTGGCGTATTATTATGAAACCTGCACCATTTTAAAGATAATTTAATTATCTATCTTTTTATCTACGATTTTTTTCGAATAATCCGTTTTTTTTGCTTTATCGAATAAAAAATTCGTGCGCGGCGCTCTATCGGAAGACGTTTAAATTATTCCGAATCATTTGCTTTCGCAGCCGCAAATGATTCGGAATAATTTCAACGTTTTCCGATAGAGCGCAGTTATCTGATATCAGAAAAAATAAAATAAATAAAATATATAAATAATTATAATTGCATAAGTTGTTAAAAATGCTATGCAATAGCTTTACCGCGGCAGTCCCCGAGTGCCACAAGTATTTTTTTTGCTTTATCGAATAAAAAATTCGTGCGCGGCGCTTTATCGGAAGATGTTTAAATTATTACGAATCATTTGCTACCGCAGCCGCAAATGATTCGGAATAATTTCATGTTTTCCGTTAGAGCGCAGTTATCTGATATCAGAAAAAATAAAATAAATAAATAATTATAATTGCTTAAGTTGTTAAGTCCCGTAAGTTGCTAAGTACCGCGGCAGTCCCAGAGTGCCACACGTATTTTTTTTATTAGATTTTGGAAACATAACTTCTTTTTCCAGCCACTCTGTTCTTTTGTAGAAAGAAAATGCGACATCGGGAACATTCCATGCTCTTTTTTTATTTCAGAAAAAAGTCACGCGAACGTTCTTTTAAATCAGCTTCATTGCAGCATTCCAATAACAGCATAGCCATCAAAAGTTCTAACACAGCGTTTTCCTGTAAGTTATCTTTGCAAAAAAAACCACCCATCGAACAAGTCGACACTTCGTATGCAGCAAGAACTTTCTGAAATAAAAATCCTGACAGCAAACTTGCAAAAGCTTGCAGCATATAAAAATCTACGCCGTATTTTTTTGGTATTTTTTAAAACGCGTTTAAACACGATTTTTTAAAATAAAATACATGCCATAGAAATAAATTATACATACCAACTACAATAACAGCCATAATAAATTTATTTATTTATTTATTTACATATACATTCAAATGCATGAGGACATCAGAAATTGACAATTAAAAAAATACCGTTGTATGCTTCTAAAGTTATATACACATCTGTCTGAGCCCAGGTTACATAGCGCATGCATTAAACGTAAATGATTATCTTTCTATTATGCTAAGCAAAGTGCAGCCGAGCCCGCCTTTCTAGGCACCCCTGTGTTAAGGCGAGCTCACTTCGGGAATCCCACTAGTGCCACGATTGTGTCAAAGAAAAATTTTATATAACATTTTTAAGAAATATTTTTATTTTATCTTCTTATATATAAAAATGAATCGCCGTGCGTTAGACTGGCAAGATCTCAAAAAAGACTCGACCGATTTGAATTATTATTTTATATTTTGTTTCCCTTGATTCAGGGGTGGTTTACAACAAAAAATATTTAGGAAAAATTAAAAGAAACAACTGAAAATCAAAAAATCGAAATTGGTCATTTTGGGAAATGGGCCACTTTCAATAAATGGCGTTCGCGGCGATCCTTTTTGTTTGACAGCTGTTATTCATTCCGTACGACTGTGTAAAATTTCAAAAAGTCAAAAAAGTCGAAAACGTCGAAAAAGTCGAAAAAGTGGGAAAAGTCGAAAATGTCAAAAAGTCAGAAAAGTCAAAAACCTCCAAAAAGTCGAAAAATGCAAAAAAGTCGAAAAAGCATTTATACGGGCTGTTATTACAGCACGGGCTTTTTTTTCTGTGGGTGAATCAGTACAACGTAGTAAGCAACTTTTGATAAAATTTTTTGGAAAAAACTGAAAAATAATATATTTTTTTTTTGAAAAAAAAAATTTTTTTTTTGAAAATTTGTTTTTTTATTTTATTTTTAAATATTATGAAAAGCTATGATCACGATGCGCTATCTAGCGGTTGGTAAAATGTCGCTGATATTGTTTATTTACGACTTATTACCTACCGCTAGATGGCGCAGCACGCTCAAACGCTTCTCAAACCTTTATTTATCAGTCAACTTCTTCAAATTTTCAAATTAAAAAAAAAAAAACAAAAAATATTTTTTTTCCAAAAAAAAAATTTTTTTTTTGGTTCTTTCCTAATTTTTTTATCCAAAGGTGCTTACTACGTTATACTGATTCACCCACAGAAAAAAAAGCCCGTGCTGTAATAACACCCTGTACGTATTTCAACATGTAAATTAAAAACATTGAATTTATTTTAATTACAAACGACTTTCATTTCGAAACTCAAACCGTACATGATTCGGCCATATTATAGATTTCAATGAATTGGATTTGGAAGGTTGATTAGGATCAATAAACGCTTATGAAGAGTTACAATCAAATCAATTTTAGGTGGTACGAAGTTCACCGGGTCATTTAGTTCAAAAATAATAATAATATTTTATTTTTATTTTATTTTTTATTCCCAATATAACTAGAATACTGTACAAGTTATCACAAAAGAACCTTTCACCTCGAGCGACAATTTACAAATAATCGTGTATAATTACCCAATTTTCCAGGACGCTAAAACCCATTAACGCATAAAAGTAAAAATTCATGATTGTGCTAACTACCTATATGCCAACTAGTGTGTTAAAAAAATACTTTTCTGTGCATTTCGCACGTTATTTGTATAGGTTTCTCAGATTTTATTATTCCTTTGGGTTTCTGTCCTTCTTCTTCTTCATCATCAGAGCGCATTCGCCCACCGTTGGGCATACGCCTCTCCAATCACTCTCCATCCGGATCGGTTGTCCGTTTCCCTCATCCAGACTGGTCCAGCTGTCTCCTTGATGTCATAAGGTTGTACTGTTCATCATGATTGGAGGTATTTAGCCCGATACCCGCCACGTCGGCCACACGTCTTGGCGAGCTCCACACTTTCAGGAAAATATTTCCATTTTCCTAGGCTTGTGGCAACCTAGTCGGGTTACTTAACCGCCGAATTACACTATATTAACTAAATTTATTATTTAATTATTATTTATTGTTGAGAAAATTTCAAAATATATGTTGACACTTAGAATTTAAATTTCGAATTTAAGTTTCTGTCCTAGTAATAATGCTTTCTTTCAATGAATAATTCGTAATCTATAAATACATTTGACAGCTCCCTGTCATTCAGTATTTCAAAAAACATATATGAGTCCGTAAGTGTTGCAATAAAAATATAAAAAATTAGAATTATTCGTAAATTTTAAATAAACCATATAACAATTTATAAAATAGTTAAATTTTATTTGGTGTCTTCCTCAGTCGATCAAAATATTCTTTTCTTGCTTGCTGACTATGCTCGAGAGACGTGTTTCTTTCGCGTGCCGGCAGAACGAAGGTGTCTTAGGGATTAGTCCCTGCCAGAATCACCTAATATTATAATGTTTTAAAACTGTGTTAATACACGATAATGCACGGTGTCACACAGCGTGTATCACTCGGCGATTCTTAGATGAAGTTGGTTTGGAGACGATGGACTGGCTAGCTCTCAGTCCAGACATGAATCCCATCGAGAATTTATGAGACGAGCTGAAACGAAGAGTCGGAGCCAGAAATCCGGCAACTTCTAATATCTACGAGCTCAAGACAGCGTTATTAGAGGAATGGGATGGGATTCCTCAAGACTTGACCAAAAAAGTTAAGGAACCGCATGTGAGCTGTCATCTGGGCAAGGAGGGGTAACACTAAATATTAATTTATTTAACGTTCCTTCTCAGGTTTGCATTTTCCGTTTTAATTTAATTTTAAATATCTCCAGTTTTCTACTCCAGAACATCCATTTGACTCCCCTTTTAAATTTTATTTAATTTAAAAAAAAGACCAGAGCGGATTTTCATGATTATGGTATTAACGGACAGCTAACAAAATAGGAGTCTTAAAAAGTATATAATTGTATGGATCTACTTAGCCATTTTCGAAAAAAATAGTTTTTTTTCCGCACTGAGGGGGTGGGTCGATTTAGTTGCTCGCAAGTGTATATGGAGGCTGACCGAAACGGCTACATGTGGATCTGTCAACCACCGCAAAAGGCCGTTCGGCCTTATTGGCGCCCCAGCGGTTAACATCCGTTATAGAGAAGCATATTAGTGAAAGTCTACTGTATCTATATTAAAAATGTACAAACCCAAGGTAGCGCACATCGTTTCGTCAGTTTCGATGCACTTGGAGCTGACTTCTACATTTTGACCATTTTTATTCTTCCGCGATATACTCGAGTCCAAAGTCTTGAAGGTTCCCAAGCCTTTGGCGGTGGCCGTCACTTGCATGTTCCTCGAAACAGTAATGTGATCGCCCTTACTGTCCGAAACCTATGATTAAAATATTAAAACTAGTATATAAATAAAAATAAAATACAAACGGAGCTACCATAGAATTCACCGACCGAAGTCAGGCCCATCATATACTATTATTACACTTCTAGGGGTGAACGGTGGATTCCGGACTAACGACCGACTGTGGTAGGTTTAGGACAGCTGTCTTGCCACATGTGAGCGTCTACCTTACCACCATTCCCCCTTCAAAACCATAGAATTTGAGATGCGGAAATTACAGGTTTAGATATTTTTTCTAGGAAGAAATTGACGAAATTGAGGAATTTCGCACAAAATTCGAAAAAAAAAATTGCCTGCTTGATGTTAACATGTTAACAATGATTATGATAATGTGTTAGCGATGATTTGGATTTTTATCGAGGTTTTTACAAAATTACTTTGGTGATGATGACAAAAGGTAACCTGAAACAAAGGAAATTTCTTCAATATCAAATTAACACTGTAAGCAAAAAATTTTTGCCTGCGGCGCTATTGATGTTAACATAACAATGTATTAGCGATAATTCTGATTTTTTTCGAAGTTTTTACAAAATGACTTTGTGTATTGATGACTAAAGGTAACCTGAAAGAAACGACATTTCAGGATATCTTCTGTCATCAATATGCAGTCATTGAAAAAACATCGAAAATAGTGCCCTCTTTTTAAAGTTTCGCAAAAATATGTATTTTTTCGATCGTTTTTTTTCAAAATATTTCCTTTAATCTAAAAACTCTGCAAATTGTCATAATTTCTGTAATATCGCTAGTTGTTATTGATATTACGATATACTCGAATGTGTCTTATGTACAAACAAAATGGCCGCAACTTTCTTGACATCGGATTGAAAATTTTGAACGCCTATATCTCGCTTATTTATTGAGATCGAATAAAGATTATGGAAGATTTGGAATCGGCGTGGTGAATATAGCGTGGTGTTTTTTTATTTTTTATTTTGGCCTGTTTGTTTACATATAAAATTTAAACTTTGAATGCCTATATCTCGCTTATTTATAGTGACCAATACAATTTTCTTCCAGATTTAGCATTAAAATGAAACAATCTATTAATCCATATATTTTTTTTTTGGAGAGAGGTTCCTATACTGCAGTTATTTATTTATTTATTTCATAAGCAAATCAACATAACAGTTTATACCAATCCGTTGATATGCAATATACAAATAAATATAAAAAATAATAGAATTCTTACAAGTACATACACAACATGTTTAAATAAGCATTAAATACAAATACAGGCATTAAGAATAGAAAAACTTACAAACTTACAGTACAGTACATAAAGAGTGAAAACAATTTATCTTACTCTGACATAAACAAGTAGCGCAATGCCCACACCTTGAAGAGCTAGGGCTCGCTGTAAAAATATCAAAGTCTGACGCTGTCGAACATAGCGCATTTATGTGCCGCAAAGCTCAAGTAAGCAGACTCCATCGACTTAGGTTGGTGCGCGAGGACGGCTCCGCAAATAGATTATGAGTGCGAGCACAATTATAATTGTCTGGAACAAAGAGACAAACCTTCACTAGCATGCTAGGATTATCAACTCTTCCCCGGATCAGCTTGAAAACGTAGGCCTTAGCGAGCATTTCTCTACGCAACTTAAGAGAGTTATAGCCCACCATGCCTAGTAGAAAACTAGTAGGGTATAAGTACAGATAATATCCGTACTGCTTGAAATATATAAAGTGTAAGAAACATTTTTGTTTTTTTTCCAAAATAGTGATATAATGATCCTGATGTGGATTCCATATAAATGCATTCATTTCCAATCTACTTCTCACAATTGAATTATACAATGTATGCATAACCCGTACATTGTAAAAATGCTTTAGTACGGTGGAACTCCATCGGGGCCGATAGTACGCAGATTATTTTTTTTTTAAGGCTTAATTGAATATCTTTGTGCGATATTGTGCGAATGTTGATGCAGGAAGCGTACGCATCGCACGGCTCTACATCGGATTGAACGCGGGCGGCATCTAAGGTCACCGCGTTCTGAATAAAAACAGATGAGAAGTAATCTGCAAAAGCGTCAGCGGCACCGGCACCAGAGTAATCAGCCTCATCATTCGTCACTTTCAGGGGCACTCCAGAGGTTGCGCGCTGACTGCGAATGTACTCCCAGAAGCGAGAACTGTCCTCTGTAATGGAATCCTCGTTATTCCGAAAAATACATTGCTTTTTCAGTGTTTTAGGACATTTCCGATTTTCTTCATTAATTATAGCCGCGGCCAAATCAGAAAACCGGGAGCACGTTAAAAATACTGGTCAGTACCTTGAGCATGACTTTTCCAACCACTTCCCGTGATTTGTTGACTTTCGGGTCGTGGATGAAACTCTCGCCGCTATTGGATCCGGGCGGCATTTCCCCAGTAATAGCATACTTCAAGCACTCGATAATCGTCGTCTTTCCGCAGCCGTTTTGGCCCAGAATCAGTGACCGGTTTGTCGAATTTCACTTTTGCAACATCTCCGTCCGGTGCAAAGCTCCTTATGCCCATTATGTGGAGTTCTTTTACTCCCGCCATCGCTTTTGATTTGATATTCCCTAAATTCCACAAGTACAGCGCAAAATTTGAAGAAATACAACACTGAAATTCAAATTCAGGCGGATTTGAACACGATTTGAACGAAACGCCGAGCAGAAAACCAACTGACAGTTGAAAGGCAGGTAAAAACAAGACAACTAGAGATGTATTATTATTATATATAACAATCGATACTTTAGCAAGTGTAGTCAAAATTTTCATAAAGGAGGTTGGGCAAAATGTATGAAACGCGTCCAAGCTACCAATAACGACCAAACATAGGTCGTTGGAAAGCTCTTTTACTGATTGTCATTTGTTTTTACGCTGGACAGTCTCAAATAATTGTGGGAAAAAGTTAAAGCTGAAACAAAAACCTATCTTATTGTATCAAAAAAACTTTATTACAGCAAAACATTGTCATTACGTTTAAGTGTACGTTTAATAATAACAAACTAATCTTCATATTTTAAAACGGATGTTGCAACCATAAAGCATAACAATTGTAACTTTGGCAGTTCCTATCCGCAATAAAGGTATGTCGATGCGAAATACGGCGGCGTTGTGTAGCTCCCCATACCGAAATATGGCGGCAGTTCCACTGTAAAAAGTTTTCCAAAGTTTTGGAGTGGAAGAATGGTGTCTGATACCATATTAATAAGGGTCGGAGTTTCACTGACTGAGTTAAGAACTGATCTTAGTGCTTGATCTGCCTAGCCGGGGTCTCCACTCCAAAACGCGCTTGCTCCACCGTTCGTCGTGTCGTCGGGCCACGTGGCCGGCCCAAGCCCACTTCAGCTTGGCCACTCTTTGACCCACGTCGACCACCTTCGTGCGCTGTCTGATGAGCTCGTTTTGGACTCGATCGCGCAGCGATATGCCAAGCATGACTCGCTCCATGTTACGCTGCACCACCCATCATCCCAGCAGTCAGTGTCCATGTCTCACAAGCATACGTCATAGCCGGTAACACGCACTGATTATATACCTTTGTCTTGAGCGATTGGGGAATTCTGGACTTCAGCACGAAGCTCAGCTTCCCGAAGGCTGCCCATCCCAATTGTTTTCTTCGTTTTATCTCTGCCATCATCGAGTCCCGGCCGAGCTTTACCACCTGCCCTAGGTGATAATTTAAATAATGTTTATTTTAAAGAATGAAATCATTTGGCTGATCACATATCGATAGTTTTCAGTAAGCAATAAGGTGCATCACGTGTTTTTATTCCATTGCCGCCAAAATTTTATTGCAGTGTTGCTACTATACGATACGTTGGGTCCCATCAAACTTGCAGAAGGCAAATTTGCAGACGGCAATCTTGCAGACGGCATTCTTGCAGGCGGCAGTTTTGCAGAAGGCAATCTTGCAGAAGGCAGTTTTGCAAATGTCAAAATGACCTAACCTAACCTAACAGAAAAACTTAAAACATTTTTTTTAATGTTTAGTTTGATGTATAAAAGTCATCCACTACAAGGATGCCGGTAATTAATGTCACTTCGATTTTAGGGAAAGAAAAACCTAACCTAACCTAACCTAACAGAAAAACTTAAAAACTGTACTGAAGGTTGCCGCCTGCAAGGTTTCTTCCTGCAAGGTTGGCTCCTGCAAATCTGCCCTAACCAAATTTGTACCTGTCAAAAGTGACATTTGTGCAAAATTGCCGCATGCAAAACTGGCGCCCCCCCAAAAGAAAACAATTTGGAGGTTATAGGATGTACCATCTTTTGACCGTGGTGTGACCGCGGTTAGTTTTTCCATTTGAAGACTCGCAAAATAGCAAAAGAATGGCTCCTCGCAAGAGAAGAGAAGCACATACGAAGACGAAGAAAGATGCTGATGATGTAAAGGGTTCGGCGATCGCGGAAGTTGCTGGTTTGTTTATCTACATTTTTCGATTGTTGTGGGAATTCACGACAGGCAGGGCTTTTGACCAATTCCGATTAAGACCTATCTCAAGGCTTAACGTTCCGGGTTTAGTCTGAAATGCGCTTATAACGCAGCCGAGCGGCGCATATTGGTTATCTGGATAATGAGATGGACGAATTATGGGAAGAAGATTTCGTGGTAGCTTAACGCCTGGCGCGCACTTCAGGGGATGCGGTGCGTTGCGCTTCATTTTTAACGCCGTACGGAAAAAAACGCATTTTTGTAGTCCGCGGACGACGGGGAAATTTTCGGACTTCCATTGCAATTGGCGCACCCCAGCAAATCTGCAGCAATCCAAAGAATTTATAACTAGATCTGTTTTTTCCATAGTGCGCGAGCTTTTATCACAGATTTTCCGAAAATAAAACGCACGGAATTCGGTTAAGGTTTAGAAAGGTGCGGCAGGGGGGGGGGGGGGGGTCGTGGGGGGGGGGGGAGGGTGGGGGGGGGTTATTACATTACTATCCCCCCCCCACCCTCGTCGGAAACCAACAGGGAGGGTGGGGGGGGGGTTATTATATTACTTCACCGGAAACCAACAAGCGTCGATGGCGGGGGGGGCGGGGGGCGGGGAGGGGTTATTTTATCTCACAACCCCCCCCCTCACCGGAATCCAAAAAAAAAAGTATAAAAGTAGTAGGTACCTACCTAAATAAAATGAAGCGTCGAATAAAATGCTTCCACGTTCAAATGTCCATTAGACGGGGTAGACGTATTTTATTGCGTCGATTAAAGCTAAAAAAGGGTCCTTCTTCTCACGTACTACAGCCCGTCTCCATTGATATTCGACAATATGATCGCCAAAATCGGCGGTGTAATGTAGTTTATTGAAAAACTGCTTTACGACACGCCACTGTGCCTCTATACGCTGCGTGTGTACGCCGTCGGGTGCGACAAATCGATGGTCGGGATCGCTGTGGTTTACCTTTCGGTGGATGTATCCATGTGCTCCGAGGCAATCGTACGCACGCCAATAGTCTGTATGAATTGTTGTGCCCACTTCCACATGTTTTTGAATTAATCGCAACAAGACATCGGCATTGCGAATATTATCGGGGCACAACTCCAGCCGCAAATCTTGACTACCATCCTCGATCATGCCGATGACCCAGTGTCCTTCTACTCGGCGACCCCTGTTATATTTTCGTTTCCCAAATTTGCTTTCGTCTATTTGGACGATTTTCCCGATCCTACCAATTTTTCCCGTATAATCTTGCTTATCCAATTGATAAGCTACTACAGTTTCCCTGCAGTAGTTACCAATCAGATACGGTCGCCCGCGACAGCACCTGATTATTATTATTTTCGCGATCATAATCATCCAAAATTGTTTGATCGTAGCCCCTGGCGTGGGCGAACGAAAACATGAGATGGTAAATACGAGGCATGGATATTTTGCCCGTTTCAAACCACGTATTTTTTGCGCGCGAAACTCGCGATATCGCACGGCAGTTTCCCTTATTGCACACAAACGCGCCCACAGTACGGTTCGTCGTGTATTCAATGCTCATAGGAGTGCGATGGCGGTTGCACAATCTAAAAGCCTTCACAAGTCCCTTGTCTTCTGCAAAAGCAACACATTGTTCTCGTGTGCTTAGTTCCCGTACCATTTTTCCCGGATACCACATTGCACTCACTTCACACGCATATAAACGCCGATTAATGTATTCAACCTCTTCCTCGAATGGATTGTCCCGGTTTTCCGCCATTGTTATCTTACCACACTTTTCGCGCACAGCGCAACTCAACAGGCAGCGGAAACGCACAATTCCTGGAGGCAGCTGACGCAAAAAACACACTTTTCGCGATTCGATCACTAAATAGCGCGACTCGACGCAGTGGAAACCACTAAACGCGATTCGATCACTAAACAGCGCGACTCGACAGGCAGTGTAGAAGCCACTAAACGCAAGGGGTGATTTGCCTATGGTCCGTTTTCCTAGAGACAACTGGCAACGATGCATTTTTATAGTTGTATCTGGAATTCCCCTAATATGTCTGTGATCTGGAATCACTTTCGTAAAACGCGCTGTTGCCAAATGTATCTTCATTTTCGGATTTCTCCATGTTAAACACGTTCCTACTACCATTATTTGTTAAAGCGCCGCAGGCGATTTTTTTTTTCGAATTTCGCCGCGAAATTCGAAAAAAAAAATCGCCTGCGGTGTTAATTTAGACACGTCGCTTCGTCTTCTATAAATTAAGGCTGTGTTAAACACGTCTCTACTACCATTATTTGTTATAGCGCCGCAGGCGATTTTTTTTTTCGAATTTCGCGGCGAAATTCGAAAAAAAAAATCGCCTGCGGTGTTAATTTAGACACGTTGCTTCGTCTTCTATAAATTAAGGCTGTGTTAAACACGTCTCTACTACCATTATTTGTTATAGCGCAGGCGATTTTTTTTTTCGAATTTCGCGGCGAAATTCGAAAAAAAAAATCGCCTGCGGTGTTAATTTAGACACGTCGCTTCGTCTTCTATAAATTAAGGCTGTGTTAAACACGTCTCTACTACCATTATTTGTTATAGCGCCGCAGGGGATTTTTTTTTTTCGATTTTCCAAGAAATTTTTCGAGATCCAAGAAAACGCAGAAAATCAACATTTTCTGTGCACCAAAAAGTTGACGTTTCGCGCAAATCGCCGCGCGGATGTATGAAAAATACATGCTGGCAACGCTATATCGCACGTCAATCGCAAGTCGGCGAATAAAGGATGATTATTTTCAATAACTGGTAACACCGTATAAGTGACAAGATATCGCTTGTCAGCGCCATTCGGGGCTGAGTTTGCTTGTTTGTATGGGAATTTTCCGACGTTTAAAAATTAATATAAAAAAAGTACATACTTCCGACGAAAAATTTTTATGTAGAAAAGTTCGTAAGACCCTAAACTACATGCTCAGTCTACCAGCGAGATCGTAAGATTGCCGCACCTTTCTAAACCTGACCCAATATAATAAATACAAACGGAGCTGCCATGGAATTCACCGACCGGAGTCGGGCCCATCATAATACTATTTTTTACACTTCTGGGGGGTGAGCAGTGGATTCCGGACTTACGAACCGGCTGTGGTAGGTTTAGGACAGCTGTCTTGCCACATGTGAGCGTTCACCTTGCCACCCATTCGCTCCCCCTTCGAAGCCATAGAATTTGAGATGCAGAGATCGCGGTTTTCGTGGCTCGTGGCCTGCCAGCTAAATAGAGATTTAGCTGGCAGGCCACGAGCGCCAACTTCCACCGCGTGAAGGTGAACAGTGAAGCCGTTCCGGGTTACGGCATTTGCAAGATCATGGTATTTATTTAATTTGTACTCGTGGTCTTTTGGGATATTTGATTCCCATGGAACAGTTAATTCTACAATAAGAGCCACCTTCCGAGATAGAGAGTAAAGAGTTATATCTGGACGGAGGGCTGTGCATCCGAGACTTTCAGGGAATTTATACTGCTTAGAGACCGAATCAACCTCCAGAATCCAATCTGTATCAGAATGGCATTATCACTGCCGTAACAGGTGGCATAAATGTCAGTAGAATAAAAAAATCGGTTGTGTCACCCCAAGACTTTCCCAGCAAGTTGACAAGCCCTCATGGCGAACCCCCCCCTCCCCCGTGCGCCAACCCAACCTTCCCCCGTTCGCCAAATTGTTGTATATATTTGTAGTATTTTCCGTGGGATTAAAGCGGTTTTTTTTTTCCAAAAACGATGTAGTATTTTCGTAAATATAGCAGACTAAATATTAATTTGTGTCGCTTGTATACGAGATATTCCAACCAAAATTTCACAACGTGATTTCGGTCCAACAAGGCATCTGTGTACCGTTTTTTAAGTCTAATTGCAATATTTCAGGATTGAAGTATGACTAGCTTGCCCTCTGGTGGACGACGATCTTTTCAACTCTTGCCATGACCGAATGATGCCTGCATGGCAAATTTCAGCTTAATCGCTTAACCCTTCGGCTACGTAACGACCAAATTTGGTTGCACATCAGAACACCGTTGACTACGTAACGACCAATAATGACGGCTTGCTCCCGGAGCGCACAGTAATATTATTCTCTAATTCGAATTCATCCTAAATTCCATACCAAATATCTTATTATTACCATAGATACAGTTGGCCGCTAGAATAATTTCGCGCGTCATTTCGAGGATATTTCTGGTAAAATTCCATTGTCAAACATATTTTATTTTTTTTCGAGAAATCATTAAAAAAATGTTGGTGTTTATGAGCTAATATCTAAATATTTTTATAAGTAAATAAGCAATACGAAATATTAACTTTGATAGAGAATCTAACAAATATCACGATAGTATTTACAATTTCTAATTAGGGTTCCGTATTTTTCCATAAGACAAGTACAAGTTCAAAATGCCGAGTTTTTTTGTCACTTTTTGACTTTCTCATATTTATTGATAATTATTTAATTGTTTTACAAAATGAGATTTCAATATTCAATATACAAAATTTCAATTCGATTATTGCAAAGTTATTGTTTTTATGATTGCTATAGTAGTTCCATAGTTATAGTACTTTTTGTCGAACGGGGCGATATTGCAAGAAATTCCAATAAATTGCCGCGGTCTGCTGTGAAATTATGCCGCTACTCGAAGGGTTAAAGCGTTTAGACGCTATCGTGTAGGAATACACACGCGCACACACACACTCACACATACACACACACTCACACATACACACACATACACACACCCAGCCACACACACACACATACACAATCACAATTTTAAAAATGCACAATCACAAAACGTTTCCTTGGGCTGGGAAAGTAAAAAGAAGTGTTGGGTTAAAAATATCTGCTACTGCAATAGTCCAACAGAAATATTTTGGATTTAGATTTTATAACCATAAGATTTCAGGAATTATTTAAGAATGAATTATATACTATTTGATCTCCTATTAAATTTAGTGACTGTATTTGACTCCTATTAATTCAGAAATAAGACACAATACATAGAGAAAGTATCAGTGCTAAACAATGATTAGCAGTAACTTGAAGGTTTCTAGCGACGGGAAACATATGAACCACTTTTATCACAACTGATACTTGAAACCCCCGGCTGCATCGAATGCCGCGCGCGAGCGAGTGGCCTAACTAACTCCCTAACTGCTTTTACACTGCCCTAACTAGTGCATTAGTTAGAAGTTAGGACGGTCGGCCGATCTCTAGATCAGGATTCTTACTGGCTAACTGCGATTACACTGTAACAGAAATCCCTTTTTTCTGTGCATTTGTCACCTGCTTATAGGGATTGTTAGTTTTCAGAGTTTTTCTATTGGAAAATCATATTGAAAAAGCGTACTTTCTACTGTCACAAACTTTCTAACCTTAAAACTCGTAAGTCAGGTTAGCCACCTTACAGTGAAATAAGAATAAATAAATCTTAAGTAATCTTAATGTAATAAATAAATTCTAATTAAAGAATAAAACACTGCGTAAAATAATACTTTTACTTTACTGGCATTAACTTAATAATTTATTACATCATAAAATACAAAATATTGATTTGGTCGGTTGGCCAGACTGGCGAAGGCTTTCAGATTCAAAATTACCTAGATTGCAAAATGGCGGGCAAGTGGGTGTGTTTTTTTCTGCTGCAGCGATCTGGGAGAACTAAAGTATTTTAGCTCATCTAATCCCGATTGAGAATTGTCAAAAAGTAAAATAACATGTCTTAGTGATTATATTGCAAATAAAAATTGTCAAGATATTATTAATATGTACCTAATAATAGAAAAAGTCAGTAAATGTTAGTCAAATTCTTTCTTCAATAATAGAATAGTCAATAAATTTTAGTTTAATTCGTTTAGAAATTTTAGTTTAATTCGTTCTTTCATTATTGTACATACCTATACCTATTACTGTCGAGTAGCACTGGGTGAGTGATGTCACAGCACTAATGTCTGTGGTAGGGAGACCGAACGCTGGTCCCCGCACCTCAGCCACCGCTTAAATTTAGCTCAGTCCCCAACTGTACATGATCAGTGGCGGTGCTATAATACGAAATAAATTAATAGTAGTTTAAAAAAAAACACTAAAAACACACTTTTATAAATGTTCGTAAAAACCACATCATCAGACCTTGAAACCTAATCGTGGTCAAAGTGCATTCCAAGACTTTTCTAACAAGTCCAAACACAGCTATGATACGATGTTCCATCATGAAGTTCCAGTTCATATCTTCCGACTCCATCATCAGATCAGTTCGACAGTACCATATTATTGTATTGTCATCAGAACTATATACAGCTGCCAATTTTCATGACGCTACGATCCTTGGAGGATGGTTAAATTAGTTACCTTAGATTCCATTACATAGTTACATACAGGTCGACCTAATAAAAGTGTGTTAAAAATACAAATTTGTCAATTGTTTGATTTACAAAAATTGGAAGCTTTAAGTGGACCGTGAAGAAAGTTACTTTATATCAGAAATTGAATAAAAACATCTACATTATTGGACGATATCCTGGGTTTTATCAACAACCGTAAAAGGCCTGAAAGGTTTACTAAAATGAGACTATGGTCATTATTTTACGGTTATAATAAAGTCCTGAACATGAAACCTTAATAACCGATGATCTTATTAATCCAAACAAAAAACTAGGATCATACATTTTTGTTCCTATTCGCCACGGTGTGGGATAAGAGTGCACACTACTATAGGGTAGGTATAGTTACCCCAAAGTAAGATTAATTTTGGAATTTATGTAAGTAGTATTGCAGCTTTTTTCATTTATCAAAAAAAACTACTACATTTCATCGTTGTAATGTTATATCTGATAGAAAATAGCCTCGGACATGCAATATTTTTTCGGAGATATTTTTTTCAAATTTACTTAGCACGTGGGTTTTTTTAATAGTTAGTTTTTTTAATAGCAATATAGTTTTAAAAAATCGGTGTGTTTGATGCTTTCTTTAACCCCTCAGGCCCCGATTGGCCGATATCGGCCACAACACGATTCAGCGTGATGGCCCCGTTTAAAGTTAATTAGTTTTATTTTATTAGGTTTTATTATGTTAATATGTTTCATTTTAATTATCGGTACAGTGGTTTGACAGTAATAATGTTTTGATGAGACAGTGTCGTAATTTAATATTTTTACTAAAAAAATTTGGGACAGCAACTTGTCAATCGGCTGAGGGGCCGAGCACTGAAGGGTTAAATGCCTATGTCTCGTTAATTTACTGAGGCCGAATAAAGATTATTACAGGTTTGAATCAGCGTGGTGATGTCAAGGTCCCAGAAACCCAAAAAAGGGTTTTTTTTTTAAATGTGCTTGTTGTCCACGCGGTCATGTGACAGCATGCACAGACAAAACTACTAGACCGATTCCGTTAAAATTTAGTAAATGGGGTTCTTTAAGGAGTGTTTTCGTAAAACTAAAGTACATTTTTTCTTTAAAACGTCTTAACGATTTTGATAAAAAATTGTTTAAAAATATTATAAACAAGATGAAACAGATTTACCGCATAAAGTCTGTGGAGCCCGGCGTTTTGGCCAGGTTGCAACAATCGTTGTCCAGGGTAGACTGTGTCCCTGGCCAGGTTAGACAGGATAGTCTACCCAGATTAGACGGGTTAGACAGGGTAGTCTACCCTGGACAGTGGCGGATGCAACATCATCAAAAGATCGGGTGCTATAAACTTCACGTGATAAATCCATTTTATCTTGTTTATGATGTCAAACAATCGCGATAGTTATTCGATTTCATGTTTAAAGATAGTGATAGAATGCCCTTACCAGTTGTTTCAGGAAAACTCCATATGTGCAATGCGCTGGCAATGTGCATTCGCAAGGTGTTGGGCCATTTATTTTATTTACCCTTTATTGACTAAGGTATTTTTTTCACATTGCAGGAAGCAACAAAATACCGTCAAAATGCTCAAAGCCCAGCAGCATAGTCTTAGCCGTAAATGGAGATATTCTGAAGTCGCCTTTCCTTGAAAACTTTGGATTGACAACCAAATCGCCTGAAGCCACATCCAGGAAAAAAAGAGGACGACCAAAGAAAGTATTATTATTGAAAGGTGCAGAGAAAAGCGATGATCCAGTAGCGAAACGTTGTACGAGGCTGTCGGGCCCCGTTCCAGATATGACCAAGTTGCCCGAGAAGAACTCTCCTGAAAAGAAACAATCTGAGAAATATTTTCCCGAAATTTCCCCATCATTTGAAAATGTAGAGAGTGCTACAGCTGCCATTCCATTTGAAACGACTGACGTTTTGCGTGAAACGGCGAACGAACAAGAGCGAAAGACAAAACAAATTAAGCGTAAAAAACAAGATGCTGTGATTCCGACATCTACCATTACGAATGAAACAACGAACATTCCGAGCGATGCTAATATAGTTCCCCGGGAAATGGCCATCGTTAAAGCTACGAGCGCTAAAGCTGCCGTTCCTTGTGAAACAATAGTCGTTCTGGCTAAAACAAAGAAAGAACAAGAGTCACAGAAACGACCGAATAGACGCAAAAAACGAGATCACAGTTCATTCATTCTGACATCTACTATCAACGAAACGACTATTCCGAGGGATGCCTCTATAGTTCCATGTGGAACATCCACAGAAACAGTTGCGAGCGCTCCAAATGTCGTTCTGAGTGATGCTGTTGAAGAGAAGCAACCAAAGACACGGCAAAGTAACTGCAAACAACTGGATAGTGATCATCATTTGGAAAGGACTATCATTTCCAGCGATGCCGCTGTAATTTTGAGCAAAACGACTATCGAAGCAGTTGCGAGCGCTAAAACTGTCGTTCCGCATGATGCAACAGTCGTTCTGAGTGAAACGGCGAAAGAACATATGGCAAAGACACGTCAGAGTAAGCGCGCAAAGAAAGATGACAATTCCATTATTCCGACATTTACTATTAACGAAACAAATGTGATTACGAGGGACGATCCTGTAGTTCCTTGTGAAACGTCCATCAAAACATTTGCGAGCACAAACGTCGCTATGAGTGATGCGACAAAAGACAAATTGCCAAAGACACGGGAAAGTAACCGCAAACAACGGGATAAAGATCCATCGATCCCAAAATCTCCTACTTTTCCAAATGAAATTATGAGCAAAGCGACCATCAAAGCAGTTGCGAGCGCTGAAGCTGTCATTCCCTGTTATGCAACAGTTGTTCTTAGTGGAACTGCGAAAGAACATAAGGTAAAGACACATCAGAGTAAGCACAAAATAAAGAATGACGACTCCGTTATTTTAACATGTACTATCAACCAAACAACTGCTATACTGAGGGATCCTGTAGTTCTATGTGAAAGGTACATGGAAACATTTGCGAGCGCTCTACATGATGCTACGAAAGAGCAACAGCCAAAAACAAGGCAAAATAACCTCAAACAACGAGATAGTGATCCATTGACTCCAACAACTGCTACTTTGCCAAATGAAAGGTCTATCATGCCTGTCGATGCTGCTGTCATTAAGAGCAAAACGACCATCGAAGCAGCTGCAAGCGCTGAAGCTGTTGTTCCGTCTGATGCGACAGTCGTTCTGATCGAAACGGCGAAAGTACAAGGGGCAAAGACACGTGACAAGAAGCGCAACAAAAAGGACAAGAAGCACAACAAAAAGGACAAGAAGCGCAACAAAAAGGATGACGATGCCATTATTGCAACATCTACTACCGTTGAAACTGGTATTCCGAGTGACCATGCTGTAGTTCCATGTGAAATGTCCATCGAAACATTTACGAGCATTTCGCCTGTTGTACCTCATGATGATTCCTTGATTCCTACATTTACCATTATGAATGAAGCAACTATCATTCCGAGCGATGCTGTCGCAGTTTCGTGTGAAACGCCCATCGAGACAGTTCCTTGCGAAACAACAGTCATTGTAAGTGAAACGGTAAAGGAACAAAAATCAAAGAAACATCGAAGTAAGTTCCAAAAACCCTATGACAATTCGGTGTTTGCGAAGCCTACAGTCGTTTCGAATGCATCGCTCATAATTTCCAATGAACCAATGAAAGACGGCGGAAATGAGGAGCAAGGGTCGAAGAAAAATAAACGCGATCATGACACTACAAGGGTAGCTCCGAGTAAAACTCCAGTCGTTGTCTCAACTGAAACAATGAAAAAATCCAGGGCAGATGTGGAAAAGAAACGACAGATACGAAAGGATAAAAAACACAGCACTGCTGAAGGTTTAAGTGTCAGTAAAACCACTGAGAGAGGCTTGACAAAACCACATAACAATTCGTCTGCTACGATCGCTGCTAATATACTTCTGACTGGTGAAGAAGTTATTTTTCTTCCGATTGAAAACGAAAATAAGAACTCTAACTGCTCGCATGATAATCACAAAACGACTAAAACGCCAGGCGTCATTCCGAGCGCTGCTGTTACTAAAGTTTCGGCAAAAACTGATAAAGGAAAGTTGAAGAAAAATCACTTTCAAGCCGCCACCCCGAATACTGCGCCAGAAAATGAAAATGCCCAGGCAGGGCCGAATTGCATTGCCCGAAACGAAACAACTGAACGAGAGGAATTGCTGAAAATGTTCAACGCGATAGAAGATTCATTTGTAGAGGAGGAGCGTATGTCGGTTCTGGAGATGCATGCGGATATGAATTATTGGGAGGAGAATTGTGCAGATGTTTGGGAGGCAAATCCGTTCGGCCCGTGCAAAAGAGAGTGGAAGGCCGTGCAAAACCGGCAACCGGACGAATGGGATGCGAATCCGCTTCCAGAGGCGCTTCCAGAAGTGGAGGCTATTCCGAGCCATTCGTCCGAAGCGGATCCTTTCCGTTTTCCCTCACCCACTTTCTCCGACACGGACGACATTCTCTCCCTGGCCCCTAGCAGCTTAAACTTATCTATTGCCATCTGTCGCCCCGCCGAGCAGCTGCATTGGAAAAGGTCTGACCCTGTGAAGCCTGTCGTAGCTCCTATTCGAGTCGCTGAGGAGACCAAAAGCATTCTCGAGGGGATTTGCTTATTGGTGCCGTGCAACAATTACGGTTGTATGAACAAGCACCAATGGCGGCAAGACCTCTCGGAGGAGATAAGCGCAAGGCTGTCTGCCGCTACGCGTCCGCAGCTATTGGCGGCGTACGACGCTATCCGGGGCCGGCTCAAGCTGTGCAATGACTGGCTGCATTTATTTTTGGAACGGTGCAGACAGATGCACTTCACGCAATTAGTGCTGCGAATCGCATTAGACGCATGCGGCGGATCGGTCTCGAACAAGCAAGCCGCCCTCGTAGACTGCGCTCAAATTTTAAACAGGGTCGAGGCGGAGATATGGCTCTACTCCGAAGAGTGCCTGGAGCCAATCGGAGAGAATCGAACTCTAGCCGATGCGCTATTGAGCGTATGTCATTTGATGCCGTATGCAAGCCAATCATCGCTTATCGCTTATTTGGGAAATATACTAGACGACAACGGACGATCCATCGAAAGCCACACCTTAAACGAAATCTTAAACAACATGATCCACGAACGTCGCGAAGAGCGCGTACGAGGATCTGCTGCACAAGATGTCTATAAACCATTTTAAAGCTCTCGACTGCAACGTGTTAAGGAGATTCATTGAAAAGTTGAAAGAGAGCGACAAGGAAAGCGCATTCCGAATGGAGTCGGATCCAATCGCTTTTGAATCCTAACCCACCGCCCGTACCGCCTCTGTTTTCTCAACCGCCACCCAACTTGGGCTTGTTCAATTTGCCACGGTCATCCAACCAATTCAATAACCGGCCGTTGCTCGGTTCACGGAGTGGAAATTTCTCACAGAACAGATTTCCGAATTCGAGTGGATTTCAACCTCGTGCCCCACAGCAGCATATCTGGCAGAGACCTCCACCTAATTGGGGTGGCATGAAGCGTTAAATAAACATTTAAAACAGAAACTGTTTTTGAGCCATTGTCAGTGCAGGTCTTCTCGTAACCTCCAATGATCGTAAATTGATAAATTTGAACAGGAATGTATTAAGGATGATTCATGCTACACCGGGCCGGGGCCGGGCCGGGCCCCGGCCGGGACACGGTCAGATATCTATAGTATACTTTTGTATGAAGCAATTCATGCTTGGCCGTGCCCCGGCCGTGCCCGGCCGTGCCACGACCGGAGCACGGCGTCGAAATGGCGGTGGATATTGTTTTCCCGGCTCCGGTCTGGACCTGCCCTGACACGGTGTAGCATGAATTGGGATGCCGGGCGTGGCCGGGCGACCGGAGGCCAGTCGATGACGTATCTTAGTGAGGTGAGTACCAACATGGACGATGAACAATTGATGGAATGTGTTCGCAAGTATCCTGTGGTGTACGACATGAGTCACCCGAAGTAATTAGATACGAAATATAAAAATGTCATTTGGAAAATAGTGTCAGACGAGTTGAAACAATCTGGTAAATATTTTTTTTTATTTTTACCTATAAAATAATAGTTAATGCAACTGTCGTTTATAAAGCGTTACTTATTGAAATAATCGTATATCATCATAATGGCGGCAAATCGGATCCACGCATAATTTTAATGTCCGAAAATTACAGAAAAAAGTTTACATATTGTTACGTTTTTAGGTTAATTATAATAGTTGTTTTTTGGATAAAGTTCGTCATTATGTATTAGCTTTTAAGTTCATAATTCAAATAATAACACATGAGTAGGTATAGATGAAATAGTTTATTTACATTGGTTTAATAGTAGGTAAACAATTAATGTAGGTGTGTAGGTAGGTACTATAATATAACATAATATGTAGCTATGCTTGTATGTAACTATTGGTTTATTAAAGTACGTCCCGCTGTTGATGCTAAATATTCCTTAAAAATTTCTCTTACAGCAAATGCATCATTAGCAGGTCTTCCTGGTTGATTGTTTAATGGATTTAATATATGTGGTTGCCCATTTTGTGTAACACTATGGTTTATTAGTCCTGTGTAATCTTTTTGTTCGCATAAAAAATTATGGATTACGCAAGTAGATAGAATAATGTAATCAACATTTTCTGGAGCCAGCTTTATTCTTCTGCAAAATATTCTAAATCTTTGCGTCAAAATTCCAAATGCATTTTCGACAAGTCGCCGGGCCAAAGATAGTCTGTGATTGAAATTGGTTTTATCAGCATCTCCTGTTGATTGCTGTCCTGGATACGGCCGCATTAAGTATGTTTTCAAAGGAAACGCTTCGTCTCCAACTATTACATACGGTGCAAATGTCATGGAGTTGGGTAAATTTTTACCTGTAGGTATATTAAGCGTGCCGTTTTCTAAACGCTTTCCAAGATTAGAACATGCAAAAATACCTCCATCACTGTTTCGCCCATAAGAGCCAACTTCAACTGCAACAAATTTGTAGCTCGCGTCCACTAACGCTAATAACACAATTGAGAACGTGTGTTTGTAATTATAATATATAGAACCACTATTGGCAGGAGCCTCAATAACAAAATGTTTTCCATCTAATGCTCCTATACAATTTGGAAAACCTCTAAGTTTTTCAAAATCTTGTGCAATTTTTCTCCATATTTCTTCAGTTGGTTGTGGTATAAAATCTTTCATAAGTCTTTTGGCGATACATCTACACGTGCTGTGTACAATTTCGCTCACAGTTGAATGGCCCAACCGAAAACTATACGAAATAGTTTTGAACGAATCCCCAGTCGCCAGGAACCTGCAAATAAAATTAATACCACTTAATTACCCACTGAAAAGGCACTAGCCTTAGTGGGGAACTGTGACATGTAATTTGTATCTTTTTTTATGAATAAAGACTACTACCAAAAAAAAAAAAAAAAAATAGTTTATTCCCGGAGTATCTATGTACTAGTATAGTATTCTATTATCTTTGACAGGAGTTAGCCGCGTCCATAAAGAAACGAATCTAAAATGGCGACAATAATACAAATTAAAACTGATTACTTTTATGCCATGAATACCTAGGTGTGCACAATGTGTGTGTAGACATCAGTGTTCTTCGAATGAATGGACATTATTAGCGCCGCCACTTTACATTCGTTTCTGTAATGACGCGATTTTTTTATACGCATTTTAATGAGTGAAAATATGTTTTTAATTTCTTGTTACAGAAGATGCATGTAAAAAAAGATGGTGCAACATTAGAGATCAATTTAAAAAGCATATTAATAAACGCAAAACAAAAAGTGGTCAGGGTGCTATGGCTATTAAAAAATACAAATATGAAGATAATTTGAATTTTTTACTCCCTCATATACAACACCGAAGTACAATAACCACTATCGAATCGGAGAACGAAGAGACGCAAAACGAAGTAGAAGCCATTGAATCCGCACAAAATACTACGCACGACGAAACAGAACAGGCTAACACCGATCAGCAGCAGCAGGCACAACGATCACTAGCTAGTTTGCAACCTAACTTTACACCAGCTACTGATCCTAATCCGAATCCCCATTCAACTGCACAATTCACTAGTTCCAAAAGCCGCAACCGACGTCAGATAATTCCACAATCCCAGCCCTCTGCGTCCAGCACCTTAATGGAGTACATTATAAAAAACAATGAAAAATCCAAAACACAAGTCATTCATCCTATTGATGCATTCTTCAACAGCTTAGCAGCCACAACAAAATCTTTTTCTCCTTACTACCAGCATGTTGCGAAGGGAAAGATATTTGCAGTAATCCAAGACTTAGAGTGGGAGCAATTGTCGGCGAACCCTTCGTCATATACATCATCGATGAGTGGAACATCGTCGTGTATTTCAACGCAAGAGTGTACACCTGTCCCGATGGCAACACCGAGATCTCCGAAAATGACGCCTCTAGTACCCACGCCTCTGGAATCAACGCCTCCGGAACCAATAGCCACTACATCTACCACAGTATTATTAGATAATAATAATATGACGTCTAGTTTCTTTTCACAGTTTTCCGATATATAAATAAGTATGTTGTAAAAATAACAATTTTTTTCCTTACCTCAGACAGACTGCTAATCGTTCAATGGGAGAGATAGGCTTCAGAAATCTTGAATTTTGTTTGGTTAAATCACGTTTTATTTTTCCAAGAAATATACTAAAGCATTCTTTAGACATCCTAAAATAACCGTAAAATTTGGTTTCATCATCTATTAATTCCTTGTAGAGCGTGGCGAATTCTCCCTCCGATTGTCGTTTTCTCCAGGCTGGATGTACACTCCATCTTCTTTTATTAGTTTCAGTTCGTGTTTCCAATACTTCGTCTTCAATGGCAATTGCAATAGCTGCCAACTCAAGTTGTGAAAATTGCATTAATAACACACTTATCAATCAAGCGAAAATAGAAATTAAAAAATATTATTATCGCCAAAATAGATGGACACAACACTAGTTATCGCGGACACGGCCGTGGGATAAATAAACTCGGAAACAGCCCGGTCAACGCCCGGTGTAGCATGAATGACTGGCCCGGCCGGAGCACGGTGGAAACGACTCGGCCGGGGCCCGGCCCGGCCCCGGCCCGGTGTAGCATGAATCATCCTTTACATTTAATTTTACGGGGAGCATACAATATGCATAACATCCGATAAAGCCAAGGATCTGCATAAAATGAAATGTCTAATTTTATAATTTAACACATTGCATACGACTCAAGTGCATCGATTACGACTGCCCTCATTGACCCCAAATTGAATAAACAAAACTGCTGTAAACACAAAATCACGAATTGAGTGACAGAAAAAAAATACGTCATGATATCTTCTTAAGATAGTGTTTGTGTTCAAAACACTGTCGAACATATAGGAGAACTTATTTTGTTACATTTTTCATTAATTTTTAAGTATGTTTTCTCTTTTGACTGATTGTAAGTAAGGTTGACTTTAAGCAGTGATTATTTTTATAATGTTGTACCGATTTATGTCCTGCAACTGTCAGTAAGAGATTATTGCATTAAATTGTATATCTCATGTTTATCATAATCTGTCTTTTATTTAGTTTTATATTTTTGTTTTTTTCTTGTTCAATAGCATTAATTTAGTTATGTAGTCATTTATTTTTAGACTTACACTCCAGCTTTAATATTCAAGGGCGAATTGGATTCATCTTAATGCCCTTGAATACTATTTGAAACTAATAAATAAATAAATAAATAATCAGTTTAATCGTTAGTGTCAGAAGTACGTGTTGATTTACCCATTACCGCTGGACATGATTGTCCCATTGCCATGGTTTTAAATTTTGAATTTACTGCTTAGAAAATAATTCAAAAGGGATCTGAGAGCTAGGTTTAAAATAATATTGAAAATATATACCGTCTTCCATGGGAGATGATACACCATCTATTCGTCTGACGAATGGATCCGTTAAATCACTAGATTTACCAGCTATTTAAATATACTTATTTCTACCAAAACCAGTCAGAATGTCTGATGTATAAGAAAAAATGCTTATTGAGGTTTCCAGTCTTTATTCACTCTTAAAAAATGTCAAAAAATGTTGATATATATAGAAAATATTAATTGTAATAGATAAAGTAGGTGTCAACGCATTAAGACACTAACGATTAAACTGATTATTTATTTATTTATTTATTAGTTTCAAATAGTATTCAAGGGCATTACAGATGAATCCAATTATTCCTGTAGACGATTATTTTTTCAGTACCAGGCTTGTTTAGAATTCTGCCAATTCTCTTCGATTGCCGAGAGCGTATTTGGTGGACGGAAGTGAAGTGAATGAATGAAAATCTTTTTATTGCACAATAAAACATCTAAGGTACAATGGCGAACTTATCGCTAGACAAACTATATCTTCCAGTCAACCGGCATGTTGATGTGACAAGAAGAGCATATAAAAGTGCTTTTTCAGCGATCGCTTGAAGCTGCAAAACGATCTAGCGCCTTTAATAGCTGGCCAAATCTGATTCCATAGTCGAGCTGCATGTACGGAGAAGGAATAGGACAAAAATGACATTTTGTCATTTGAGATACGTAGAGTATTATTCTGACTTGAACGAAAGTGAAGACCTTCCTAACCCGGTAAAAGCCTTGTTAAGGTAGGAGGGAGAAGTAGGATTGTGGTGGACATTATACAGAATGACTTTTAAATAACCGGCATCCTTGAAGTGGGTGAATCTGTAGAGCAAATAAACAACTTTTGATTAAAATTTGTGAAACAAACAAAATAAAATGTTTTTTTTGTAAGTATAAAAAGCGGTGAGCGCATTGCGACATCTAGCGGCAATATATTACTTACCGCTAGAAGGTGCAGCGTGCTCAACGCTTGTCAAACTTTTATGTAAATCAAAAAAATATATATATTTTTATTTTGCTTTTCCCAGAATTTTACTTTCCTGACGACCTATCGGAAAGGAAAGTATTGTGATCGCGCTAAAAAAAAATTTTGAGATGAAGATGGGAATATATATTTTGAGACTCCCTGAGACGATTGAGACTATTTCCAGACCGATCTCTGTCTGTCTGTATGTCTGTATGTCTGTATGTATGTATTCTTCCACGATAGCGCCCAGACGCTTAATCGGATTGAGCTGAAATTTGGTATATAAGCTTCTGTTAACCGTCGGAGGAACCCATTAGTTTTTGGAGTCCCTACGCCCTACGGTTGTGGTACCTCCCATACAAATTTGGGGTTCCCGGCGAAAAAATTGTTTCCGCGATAGCGCCCAGACGCTTAATCTGTCTAAGTTAAAATTTGGCATAGAAGCTTCTGTTAACCATCGGAAGAACCTATTAGTTTTTGGGGTACTTACGACCAACGTTTGGGGTACCTGCCATACAAATTTGGGGTACTAGAGTAAAAAATGTCGCTGTTTTTTCGCACCTCCCCGGATACTAGTCAGGAAAGTCTTGGGGTGACACAACCGATTTTTTTATTAAATGTTGCTCAGTTGCTCGTACAGATTCACCCACTTGAAGGATGTAGGTAAATTGAAACTCATCTGTACATACATAATTATACGGGTGAGTTTTCATTAACCGGCATCCTTCAAGGGAGTGAATCAGTACGAGCAACTAAACAAGTTTTGATATAAAAAAATTGGGAAGAACAAAAAAAAAATGTTTTTTTTTAATCTGCAAATTTGAAGAACTTGACTGTTAGATAAAGTTTGACAAGCGTTTGAGCGCGTTGCGCCATCTATCGGTATGTAGAATATTGCTAAGAAACGATATTAGCGATATTTTACCTACCGCTATATAGCTCATCGTGCTCAGCGCTTTTAATACTATTTTTCAGAAACAGAAAAATGTTTTTTTTTTTTAGTTTTTTCCACAATTTTTTATTAAAAAATGCTTATTTGCTCGTACTGATTCACTCCCTTAATTAAAACTCACCCCGTATAATTATAATTATATAACCTGTTGATGACTAACGACCGCTATTGCGCTTAAATACCTACATTATATTATAATCATTTTTATATACATATTTATAATTAAGCAATTTCTTACAATGTCTCGCAAACAAACTATCAGCTAACAATGTCACACAGATATGGGTAAAGTTATTTCGTAACGAATTATTAATACATAGTGATAAGATAAGGAATTGATAGCCAATGTAGTTGGTTCGGATTCATCATTTTCAGTATAGAATATAACTTGAAAATAAAATGTCGACCAAGGTGGCCATCGTTACGGGTTCAAATAAAGGTATCGGGTTCTACGTGGTGAAAGGCTTATGTGAAAGATTCAATGGTGTTGTCTACTTAACAGAGAGGGATATCGCTAGAGGCCAAGAAGCAGTGAAACAACTCTCCGAAATGGGCCTAAAAGCAATGTTTCACCGATTGGATATCACCGATCGCAGTAGCATCGAAACACTCGGAAAACATATCAGAGAAACGTACGGAGGTGTAGATTTGATAGTGAACAACGCCGCTCTGTTTGACATGAACGCCGCACAACCGACTTATGAACAAGCAAAAGACAAAATTGACATAAACTACAACAGTCACAAACGAATGTCTGAAATACTGTACCCAATGCTGAGACACAATTTATTTATTTATTTATAAGTACTTATTGCAATGGTTACGACTAATTATACCAAACAAGTTCAAGAATCAAACATAAACAGTTCAGAGAAACCGTCACATCGTGTTTGGCACCTGCCTAAAACTCATATAACTAGGTCAACTAAGGCCTGTATCTAGATGAGCTAATTACAATACGTATAATGACGATGATAAGCTCGTCATATCAGGTAACTACATATAACTAAACAAAATATTTACTAGCTATAATATCTATAAATATATATATTAGATAAATATATACAAACATACATAAATATATAAACATACATATAATATAATATAATAACATAAACATACATATGATATATATATATACATATACACACACACATATATATATATATATATATATATATATATATATATATATATATATATATATATATATATATATATATATATATATATATATACATATATATATACATATATATATATATATATATATATACACATATATATATATATATATGTATATATATAATCTCTCCGAAAAGGGCCTTAAAGCAATGTTTCACCGATTGGATATCACCGATCGCAGTAGCATCGAAACACTCGGAAAACATCAGAGAAACGTACGGAGGTGTAGATTTGATAGTGAACAACGCCGCTCTGTTTGACATGAACGCCGCACAACCGACTTATGAACAAGCAAAAGACAAAATTGACATAAACTTCAACAGTCACAAACGAATGTCTGAAATACTGTACCCAATGCTGAGACACAATGGTAGAGTCGTCAACGTCAGCAGCTCCAACGCTCATATATCAGCTCTGAAAAATGATAATTTAACAAAAAAGTTTCTAAACAAAGACATAACAAGAACTGAACTGGATGAAATTATCGAAAATTTCCTCAATGATATTAAATTTGACAAAATAAAAAGGAAGAATTTAACGACTACTACGATTACAGCGTTTCGAAAGCTGCCACGTACGTCTTGGGAGTTATGGAATCGAATGAGTTTCGAAATCGAAGAAAAAATGTGTCTGTAAACGCCGTTCATCCAGGGTTTTGTAAAACGGACGCTTCCTAGTGGAAAGGATGCTTCACGGCAGAAGAAGGCGCATCGGCAATTTTGTACGCAGCTCTCGATGCACCGCAGGAGCTGACCGGAAAGTATATATGGTTCAACAATAATGTCGTTGATTGGTACGACGTGACAATACCGTGTTACGAATTGTTACGCAGCACTAAAGATGATCCAACTCCTTATCCAAATCAGAAAGTTGATAAAACCGCTGCATAAGTGCTGTCAGATCAGAAATAAAGGATCAGATGTACAAGGAAACCGCTGATGCAAGATCTGTGCTGTCACTCACTCAAACTAAAGGAGAATAAATAGATCATCATCATCATCAGCCGGTAGACGTCTACTGTTAGACATAGGCCTCCCCCATAGAACGCCATGACGAACGGTCTTGAGCCGTCTTCATCCATCTACTTCGTGCGACCGTGGCAATATCATCGTTCCTTCTTGTGGGGGGCCGTCCTACACGCCGTCTGCCGGTTCATCATCACTATTCGAGAACTTGTTGTTGGTTCTGCAAGCCATATGTCCTGCCTATTGCCATTTCAAGTTACTGCTTTTACGAGGTGTATCGTTGATCTTGGTTCTTCTGCGGATTTCCTCAATTTCGGATCCTATGATGCGGTGAAACTCCAAGCATAGCACTCTCCATGGCTCATTGCAAGACTGAGTTTGTGTATGAGGCCAATACTTAGCAACCACGTTTGTGCCGTATGTCATCATTGACAACACCTACTGATTATAGACTTCTTGAGGCTGTGCAATATTTTTGACGTGAAGTTACAGCGTAGTATCCCGAACACTGCCCATCTGAGTTGCAATTTGTCGGCAGATCTCCTTGTCAAAGTTGACTCTGCCTAGACCTGCACATGGTATATTTTTAATAAACTTACCCTTAAAATGGCCTAACCTTAAGAGAAAAACAAATTAAAAAAAAACTTCTATACATTCCTAAAGAGTTATTTATTTAATGAGCTCAAAAATATATGAATGGGGTATAGCAGCAAGCTTACAGGTTATTGGAGTCTGTTTAGCATAGATTGTTCGGCGATATTTCGACCAAACGACGTCAAAGTTCAGGGCGAACGTCTGGACGAATGAGGAAGTGGTTTACTTACGCCAACGTGAGACCAGACGTATCCATCGGGGTTGGTGATGGGGAAAATGTACCAGTCGTGGGCGGTGGCGAGCTCCCTCACTTCGGGGTCCTCGTTGTAGAGCAGGTCGTTGATGATGAAGGTGATGTCCCTGCCCTCGAAGGTGCGCCCGCCGACTATCAGCTCCGCGGTGGAAGGGTTTTGCTGGGCGATGTGCTCCAACCATGCGTAGATGTCGTCCAGGGTGTGGTACGATGTCCAGTCGAAGTCTCTAATGTTACTCGGCGTGTAAGAGGTTACCTACAATTTGCTCATTGATCAACCTGACGATACAAAAATAGTCTAAAGACATCCTTCAGCGATTATCATGTTACAACAGGTAAAAGAAAGTACCACGTACTGTAAAAAACTTCCCGGCAAGTAGCAAAGCACTTTAAGGGTTTAAGCGCGATGTCCCTTCGGGATAAGGTTGACCTGGTTGATCGACGGGCGCGGCTAGTGAAAGTGCATCGCATACGTTCGATTCAATCGTTCACGCCAATATACCGACCAGCAAAAATTCAAGGCATCAAGTTGTACCAAATTTCAACTCTACAAGTCCATATTACGAAGTTCAACCGCAACCTTTTCAAATCTTCCCATGACCAAATGATGCCTGCAAGCCGAATTTCAGCTAAAACGGATTAAACGTTTGAGCACTATCGTGGCGCTATCGCACACAGACACATAGACACACTTAAACACAGACAGACACATACACAGACTTCCATCTGAAAATAGTCGTAATCGTATCTAGCCGTAATCGGGGGGCTCAACATATATATTTCTGTCTTGATCTCTAAGCAAATGTACGCGTTCACAATACTTTCCCTTCTCCATAGTTGGTGGACCGAGAAAGTAATAATAAAAATACGCCTGCCGTTAAACAAAGTGAACTACTTTATTTATAACTATAGATGACCCGGTGAACTTCGTACCACCTAAAATTGATTTGATTGTAACTCTTTATAAGCGTTTATTAATACTAATCAACCTTCCAAATCGTTGAGTTTCGTTTTGGTGATTAAATGTCTTTTTTTACTTTTTCGATTTTTTTTACTTTTTCGAGTGGTTTGACTTTTTTGACTTTGTGACTTTTTTTAACTTTTTCGACTTTTTAGACTTTTTTGACTTTTTGACCTTTGTGACTTTTTTGACAGTTTCGACTTTTTTGGTTTTTTGACTTATCGAAATTTTAGACATTGTATGGAATCAATAACAGTTATTGATAGCGCAACTGTCAAATTATAGGATCGCCGCGATAGCCATCTGGAAAGTGGCCTATTTCGCAAAATGACCAATTTCGATTTTTTTCTATTTTCAGTTGTTTCTTTGAGTTTTTCCTAAATATTTTTTTTTGTAAACCACCCCTGAATCAACCCAAACAAAGCAAAACAAAAATAATTCAAATCGGTCTAGTAATTTCCGAGATCCTGCGAGACTAACGCACGGCGATTCATTTTTATATATAAGAAGATTATTAGAAACAATTCGTCGCAGCCGAAAACACGTTTTTAAAGACTTTGTTGAAACAAAGATAAAATATTAACGTTGAAACAAATTTCAATTTACTGAAGCGCCTTTACGGTCCCGTTGATGTCAAACATCCAGTGCTTAAAGACGATTGCGCATTTTGTGAGCCAGTCGACGGGCCTTGTCGAAGAACCGTGATGTCTACGGGCCTTGACTATGGACCGTGACGTCTTCCTCTGGGCAATTGCCCTTTAGCGGGTCTGCACTTTAACTAACAACTAACTAACAACTACAACGGGCGAACCCGTCACCTCAGGAAGTTTTAACTATATCAGATTATTCTATATCCAGTGAGGTGAGCGCAGAAGACTTAGGACTAAAAACAATCCACACTCTAGTTACGCCACCTGCCCGTCAGAGGCCAACTACTTACGGCGAGGCACCGGGAAAGGTTACCAGCCGTTAGCCTCGCCCCTGACTACCGGTTTGGAAGGATATCTCCGTCTGGAATTAACCGGATACCTCCTGACTCCTGACTGGTTACAGGATCGAAGTCACTTGCGCGGTCCTCTCCCTTATGAAAACGGCGATACGGTGTCTACCGAATTTATCGCGAACCACGGCATCCTTTGACCGGCTTATTCACCCGGGATCGGGTTGCCGAATGGTCGTTTCGAGAGCAGTTGCCATAAAGTTAACAACTAACCCCGCTCTATAGGAAACATTGCTACTTCCAGACTCCCCCGGCTGTTAGTCGGAATGCACAATCGATTGGCTGACGCCGCACCGGGAGCGCCGAAGGTTGCTCTAGACTGGCCCGCAGGCCAGCGTCCTACCCTGGCTCTCGCTTCTGCGTGGAGGCCGCCTGATGGGTGTTGACCCTTGCGTTTGACCGACTCTATAAAACTGGGCCTAAGTGGCCAACTGCAACAGGGCCCATTAGCTCCCCGGTCTGCACGTTAGCCAGGCCCATTGACATAGTCAACTAAGTATGGCGTCGCAGGGATGCGCACCCTGCTGCAGGTATCTCGAAACAATCGCGCTCCGACCCCGCCGCACTAAGTCATTTATTTAATTTATACTCGTGGTCTTTTGGGATATTTGATTCCCATGGAACAGTTAATTCTACGATAGGGGCCATCTTCCGAGATAGAGAGTAAAGAGTTATATCTGGACGCAGGGCTGTGCATCCGAGACTTTCAGGGAATTTATACTGTTTAGAGACCAAATCGACCTCCAGAATCCAATCTCAAGCTTTCTCGATTATTGAGAAAGGTTTTGTAGTGAAATATTTTTTTCTTTAGAGCCATCCCGCACAAACTGCATTGGGGGTTTGGAGGGTACTGTCAAACCCTTGCTGGCACTAGTTTGTAAATTACTTCGCTAATAACAGCAAGGACTTTGACGTGGGAGCAAGTGTACCATCCTTGATCTAAGGCCACCTTGCAGCCAGCTAGAATATGTCTGGCTGTGTATTTATTTAATGATTCATTACCGTAAAATATTAGTTTTGCTTACAAAAATAACGGGAACCGAATGGAAAAACCTAAACCTTATACTTATACTTATACGACTCTGCCACCCAACTGGGACTAGCCCGTTGGGGTGGTTCCTAGGGTGTACATGGACCTAGAAGGTCCCTCTTTTATAATTTTACGTACGTAGCTATAATTTTAATCTAAATAAAATTGAGGCTGATAAAGTTTACCACAAGATTCATTTTATGTATTATGTTTTTCGTTAATTCCCATAGTTTCCGAGATATCTGCGCTCTAATTCTGAAAAAAAAAGAAAATGCCTGACGTTTTTTGACTTACTAAACATGCTAGTTGTTCGGGCTTTTATTATAAAAAAGTGAGGTAAAAGGAATTTCTAGAAAATCATTTTTTTCAAGAATTTATTATATTTTCCTATTTTATCTTCAAGCGTTCAAAAGTTAGAACAATTTCAACTTTATGTGTAAATTGCGAGATTTCGCAGAAAGGATTATATTTCGTATTTTCAGTTATTTCGCTGCTCTAACTCTATTATATACCTGGTTAAGCCAATATTTCGTTGTCGGTTAAACAATATTTACCTGCTCTATAATAACATTTATCTTTTAGTCTTTTTTAAGTGTTCGTTAATTAATGCTAGCTGTTTTATCGATTACATATTTTTCGGAATATTCTTATAATATTTAATGCAACAGAATTCTGTTCTATTGTTGCTCAGTTCCACTGTGTGTACTGTTGGACCGGTTTTAAAAGCCTATTTTTTAAAGATTGAAGGCGATTCACGTGATATATGTAAGGGATTTCAACAATCCCTAATGAGAAAGTCAGCTTTTAAGATTGCCCTTGAAATGGCGACCGTTGAGCAAATGTCCGACAGACAGCTGACGCGCGACATTTTTTCAGCAATTGAGCACAATCATTTTGCTCAAAGACAACGACAATTCTCTGGACCTTGTAACAAGGATGAAGCACATTCGAAGTAGAAATAAATCAAAATATATATGTTCCATATATATATGTTCCAAATTCAAAAAGTGCGCCGCAAAGATAAATTGCGGCGCACTTATTCAAAAAGTGAGCCGCAGAGATAATTGCGGCGCACTTATTAAGTTTCTTATAGAAAACACCTCTTTCTAAGTCGTCCTTTTCGAATAGATAGGATGAAAAAGCTTTTTCCGCTGGATCCCTCATTTGCTTTCTGATGAGAAGAAATCAACTCGCATGGTGCCTCAAAACTAGCGTTTGGGCGCTAACGTGGAGGAAAACACTCCGACCCGCAGACACGCAGGCAGACTTCAAACTGGAAATGGTCTTAATCGTCTCATTGGGGCTCAAAATAAATATTTCAGTATTTATTTCAAAAACAAATTTTAGCGCGCTCTCAATACTTTCCCTCTTAGACGGTTAGTGGGCCGGGAAAGTAAAAATATTTACACCTGAAGTAACAGAGTCACCTATTGCTCAAACAAACCAATGCTTGCTTCCGACTCGATACTACACCTAAAATATTTATACTACAGAAACGAGCCATCCGTGCTATTTATAAATTAGGTTCTAGACAGTCATTACGCGGAAAATTTAAAGAAATCAATATTTTGACACTTGCATCTCATTACATCTATGAAAACTTAATGTATGTGCATAAAAATAAAGAACTGTTTTTAAAAAACTCTGATAGGCATGGTGTCAATATTAGAAATAAAAATAAACTTGCTTACCATAAAAGTCGACTCTCCAAAACCACAAAATCATTCAAAGGGCAATGTATACGCTTCTACAATAAAGTCTCAGAAAACATGTAAAATTTATCTGTGATACAATTTAAGTTATTTATTAAGAAGAAGCTGTACTCAAAGGGCTACTATAAAATAAATGATTATCTAGACGACAAAGACCCTTGGAAATAAAATGGTTACCTCGATGATTAATATCACGTTATATGTCACAATAATTTGTTATAATGTCACAATATCTTAATTTTTTATCATTTATGTATGTTTGTATGCATTATTGACGTCAAAAAGTTACGATTTCGTACTATTTTGAATAAAAAACTTATGATTATGATTATTATACATCTGCTAAGTCTTGGTCGATTAAGGAAGGGGGATTAATATACATATAGCACTGAGTATAAATAATAAATGATTAATAGAATAGTATGTATGATTTCTGGCCCACCAAGAGAATAGGAGGGAAAATATTGTGAATGAGTTAAAAAATGGCGAGTTGAAGATGGAAATATCCATTTTGAGCCTGAGATGATTATGACCATTCCTAGATTTTAAGTCTGTCTGTGTGTCGGTCTATCTATGTGTATTCCTACACGATAGTGCCCAAGCGCTTCATCCGATTGACCTGAAATTTGGCACACAGGTTTGGTCTCGGCAGGAGTTGAAAAGGTTGTGGTTGAAAACGGTTCACCAGGGGGCGCACTTGTCATATTTCAATCTTGAAATATTAGGCTTAGAGACTTAAAATTGGTGCAGATGCCTTTTTGGATGCCTTTTACGAATAATACTGTTTAAATTCCGACATAAACTTTAATCAAATATTAGGCTCAAACCCGTCCCACCAGTATGTACATATATAGAGGTGAAAGTATGACTACGTATAACAAATCACATAGAGAATAAAGAATCACCTTCACATTGATCGACATCTAGGCATTTAAAGCCAGCGATGGCCAGCGCAAAAAAGATCACAATCTTGGCTAACATGTTGCCACCTCAATATTTTAATACTATTATATCATGTGTATTTGATGACATCCCATATGTATCCATAATACTCATATGTACAATTCTAATTAAAAACGTTACAAGCTTAAAATATTAAAAAACTTTCGATGTTTATTTTAATTTGCTATCGCTCATCATAACTTATTATGCTCAAATATTGCTACTTCTGATTTCACAAAACGATCATGCTAATTAGATTAGGTATAATTTTCATCGCTATTTAAGCTTTTTATTATTGTATTTAGGAATTCATATTAAAATATAATTACTTACTGTAAAAAATATAAAAAAATTAAAAATGTTAAATTAATTTTGTTTAAATCAATAGAGCTGTCATTTATTTTTTGTTACTAAGGTAAAAGCCTATTACAACAACATAAATCCCCCTCATAAAAAAAACAGCTACAGTATTAATACTAGCGACTTCTCATCTGGTATAGATGTAGTATATGTATTATTAAGTTTTCTTTTGTGTGGCATATAAATGGTTTCACAAAACCTTTGTGCGGTGATAATAGCAAATTGCAACATTCGACTGAATCGGCTTTTTGCAGGATCCAGCAAACAGGATGCTCAGATGAATGCTAGTATTGGAACACGTCCCACTAAACGGGATCCTGCGAAAAACCGTTCCCGCGAAGACCAGGATGTTGCCGTGGAAACGTAGCGAAAGGGGCAGAAAGCAGGTCGCGTTGGTGCCTTAACACTCTCGAAAAGTTCCACAGAGGAACTTTAAATGTTGCATTTAGCATTGTCCCAGGTAGCGAATCCTCGATCTGTGCGCAGGATCCTGAAATGAGAACCAGTCACGAGCATTTCTTGCAGCCAAAAATAGTTGTCCGTTGTAGGAGCGTCGCAAAGAAAACGGTCGAAACAAAGAACACTCAAATCACAGTAGTGTACAAACATTTGTTTGCAATTAGTCCTCCTCCACAGCGACAATGTAAGCGAGCTCTCACACCGCCCGAATAACAAAAGTACTTCTCCAAAAAGAGCTCGTGAATTTTGGACCACGATTTATTAACATTCCAAAAAATTACAATAAATTTCGTGATCAATGATTTTCGACACCGTAAAAATACCGTCGATACCTTCCAAGCCGCCATTTGAGTACCTGGACTTCTGAATAGAATTAATAAGGATAATAAGAATGACTGAATTTATTTCCATAAGTTACCCTTAAAATGGTAATTTTCAGTCAGCCTAACCAGCCCGAACCCCATACCAAGGTAGATTATGATCGCAAATAAAATAAAATACAAATAGAGCTGCCATGGAAATCACTAACTAAAGTCTTGGGGGTGAGCAGTGGATTCCGGACTAAATGTGGTAGGTTTAGGACAGCTGTCTTGCCACATGTAAGCATCGCCTTACCATCCATTCGCTCCCCCTTTGAAGCCATAGAAATTGAGATGCAGTCGTAGAATTTTAATTTAGTTTGTATAATTTTATTGATGTTTTTAATTTTTAAACTGTATTCACGTATTAGATAAGACTTGCCCTCTCGTCTCAAAATAATTTACCGATGTTAGTACCACCTCAACACAGGTTCATACCTAGTGAGATGGTAAACTGATATGTCAAAAAGATGAATTTCCTTTCTAAACTAGGTATAATATGTACACTTATTATAAAATGTTTTTGTGATATGATAAGGATTTTCTTTATGTAAATTGTAACTTGAATTAAGGAAACAAACAAATTAAAAAAAATAATACGTGTGGCACTCGGGGACTGCCGCGGTAAAGCTATTGCATAGCATTTTTAACAACTTATGCAATTATAATTATTTATTTATTTTATTTTTTCTGATATCAGATAACTGCGCTCTATCGAATCATTTGCGGCTGCGGAAGCAAATGATTCGAAATAATTAAAACGTCTTCCGATAGATCGCCGCGTACGAATTTTTTATTCGATAAAGCAAAAAAACCGTATTATTGGAAAAAATCGTAGATAAAAAGATAGATACCTAATTAAATTATCTTTAAAATGGTGCAGGTTTCATAATAATACGCCAGATAGTATTTGCGTAGTAGTCGTTTTTGAGTTCGGTTAGACCTAATTTCACAAATTAATTACACTATGTAATATAACAAAATCTAAAATATTCAAAGCTAAGAATATTAGGAAAATGTTCTTGTTTAACATATATTTTTTTCGAATCATAAGCAGTACTCGTTTAGACGTAATTAACAGTTTAAAATCATTAATTTTCGTTAAGAAATTTCTTCATTCGGTCGCCGTGCTGGCCTAGGCCCGGGATAAAAGCTATGCAATAGCTGAATAAAAAATAAATAAATTTGAGATTAAGCCATAGAATTTGAGATTATTATGTTTAAGATAATTGATAATTTAGGTTACTTGTAAGTTTTGTATTGGGAGCACACTTATCAAAGAATATTATAATAAATTGTTAAATCGCAGAAAAATGCGGTAGTTTTGCTGCTAAGACCCTATCGTTTACTTGGGTCTGCTCATCTCATGGTTCAACTCCTTTCTCGAAGAGGGCCGAACCTGGAATGGACTTTGTTTTAACGATTTCAAAATTTATTGTACTACTTATTTCATGATTTATTTATTGAAAATTGACCGATTTGTGTAAATGATTTCAAAATAATAAAAGCTATGATGTAAACAATCGTCTGTTATTTTATTATTACTTTATTTCGAGCTAGGATAGGCGTGATAAGAGCGTCATCTAGAGCGCGTTTAGCGCGGCTTTACAGGGTGAGTTTTTAATTAGTGAGATCCTTGTAGTACAATGAATCAGTACAATGAAATAAGCATGTTTTGTTTTATTTTTTATTTTTTTATTAAATTGAAAACTTAACCTGTATATTTTACATGGTTTTACAAAGAGATAATAGTGCAGAGAAGAATGAAAACTTAAATAAAACTATTTTTTAGCTGGCGGTCCATTGGCGTATTCATTATGGACGACTAAGTCTAAGCCCTCAACTTCCACTTTGTCAATGACGTACTTGCGATTAACCCTGTAAAAAATAAAAGAGTATTTATTAATTTTATTTAATCAATGCACAAAGATTATGCTAAATGTTACGTCATTAGTAGGGCGGTGTCGACTACAACGGGCGAACCCGCCACCCCAGGCTGGTATAACGATATATGATTGTTCTTTCAGCCGTGGGATGAATGTAGAAGACTTAGAGACAATACAACCTACTGTCTAGCTCCACCAACAAGCCTGTTAGACACCGCGTAGAGTTAACCTTCAGGATACCTCCGTCCTCCCGACTGGTTTCGGGTCCGAAGTCACTTACGCAGCCTCTACCTACTGTATTATAGCGGTAATTCAATTTGAATTTATCGTGGACCAGTGCGTCCTTTGCCCGTAGTGCCACTCGGGATCAGGTGGCTCAAGGTCGTTTCAAGAGGGCCATGACAACAGGTCAATATCCACCCCCACTGATTAGGAGACAGTATATTTACATAGTCTCGAGACTCCTTCAGGACTTAGTCAGAGTGCCCAACTGATTGACGTCGCCGAACGGTGCGCAAATCGTCCAGTAGCGCCGGGATGCAATCCCACTAAAAGAAACCGGTCCACTAGCTTGTGAGGCCTGAAACGCGAGAGTCTTACCCGTAGTAGCCTTCCACTTGAGGAGGCATCTGAATAGGAGCTTAATCGTGAGTTGAGCTGATCCAAGACCAAAATAGATCTTGTGGCCCAAGCTGCACGAAACCGTTCGCTACTTGTTACATCGATAAAATATACACAAAAAAAACGGTTGTGTCTATCCAAGGCTTTCCCGGCAAGCAGACAACCTCCCCCTTCCCAACGCCAACGTACCCACCCCCCTTCCCCCGAAGGTGATTATGTTGATTATGATCGCAAGAAAAATACAAATGGGGCTGATATGGAATCACCAACTAAGGTCTGGGGGTGGAGCAGTGGATTCCGGACTAACTGTGGTAGGTTTAGGACAGCTGTCTTGCCACATGTGAGCATCACCTTACCATCCATTCGCTCCCCCTTTGAAGCCATAGAATTTGAGATGCAACCGTAGAATTTGAGATGAAGCCCTAGAATTTGATATTATTAAGTTTTAGATAATTTTTCTACGAAAGACCAAGATTGGAGTATTTTTGTAGTACTTCCGTGGTATTTAAATGGCTATTTTGCACTATGATTTCTTAAATGCCAGAATTTAAAAATTATTTGTGTCGCTTGTACCGGGTGGGCCATCTAACGTTTTAAATATGACCTAGCGGTTCCTTTGTTTTCGAAAGGTAGAATGACATTCATTTATTGACAGAAAATTAGTTTTATGTTTGACATTTGCAAAATGGGACGCTATACGCTTGAACGAAACTGGGAAATATTAAAAACTTCCTTCCAAGGTGTCTTTAATCAAGGAACCACCGTTTCGGTCAATGGCGAGCGTTACCGTGCCATACTCAATGCATTTTTGTTTCCAAAAGTTGAAGAGAATGACATGGACGACATTTGGTTTTAACAGGATGGCATAACTTGCCACACAGCCACACTTGAAATGTTTCAAGTGAAAATCTTTTCCGTACACAAGAATGTATCCAAAGTTTTCTTTTCACTCTATTACATTTTCTTCTTCTCCGTCGTTCCCTCACTACTGTGGATCGTGGCCACTAGACAACAGTTTGCCTACGAGGCTCCTCCACTTCGATCTGTCTTCTGCATGGTGGGTTGCAGATTGTATTGACTCTTTTGTAACTTCTTTAATGAGGTGGTTCCATCTGGCCGGTGATCTGCCTCTGCTTCTTCTTCCCTCCACTTGACCCCCGGAAAGCATTTTCTCCATCTGAGAAACCCAGAGAATCTTCTCTGGGTTTCTCCTGGCAACATGACCGAAGAACTGCAGGACCCTTCTCATGCATACGGTGGAGAGCCTCACTTGGATGCCGAGTTCTTCTAGGACAGATTTGTCGGTGCGGCGTGCTGTCCATGGGATTCCTAGCATTTTACGCCAACACCACATCTCCAGTGCATCGATTTTGGTGAGTGTCCGAGCCTTCAGGGTCCATGTCTCCGATGCATAGAGAAAGATCGAGAAAACCAGAGCTCGAACCAGCCTGACCTTAGTCCGCGTACTTATACCCCGATTCTTCCACAGCCTTTCTAGCTTGCTCATGGCCGAGATTGCCATCTGGCTTCTGCGTGAGACCTCCTTTTCGCAGTTTCCGTCGTTGCATATCATGAAGGCCACGACATAGACAAAGTCTTTCACAGCTTGAAGGTCACTCAGCTCGTTGGTGCGTTGCATGGTTCCAGCCCGGTCCACAAACATGAGTTTGGTCTTGCTGTGGTTCATGTGAAGTCCACACTCCTTGCTTCCCGTCTCCACCCTGTGTAATAGGGTCGCCGACTCATTTTCATCGGCACCCATGATGGTCGTGTCGTCGGTCAATCTTAGGTTATTGATTCTGAGACCTCCAATGCGAATTCCACCCTCCCATTCGTCTAGGACTTTTCTCATTATATGTACGGCGATCAGGTTGAAAAAAAATCCTACCGACCAATAAGTCTCCTCCACTAAGATGGGTTCCCGGCCATGCAGGAATCGAGGGAAATGAAAAAGCCGACGAACTTGCTAGGACGGGAGCAAAGGGAACGTTATACGGCCCTGAACCTTGCTGTGGCGTACCAAGAAGCCTTGCAAACCTAATGCTCAAACAAATGTGTTTAGAACAATCCGTCAACCACTGGAACAACACGCCAGGGTTGTTACATTCCAAAGCGCTTATTAAGGCTTACGACCATAAGACGGCCCGTGAAGCCCTATCGCTAAATAGGAACAATCTACGCATACTGGTGAGGGCGCTCACGGGGCATTGTGGCCTGAACAAACACATGTTCAACCTCAAGCTCAGAGACACAAATATGTGCAGGTTCTGCCAAGGGACAGAGGAAACCCCCCAGCATCTCATGTGCGAGTGTGGCCCGCTGATGCATAAAAGATACACCCACTTGGGTGGTCACTACCTCCAACCTGAGGAGGTAAAACAATCTGGCGCCAAAAGCCTGTTGCGGTTCTTAATGACACGAGGCTTAGCGCAGAACTATAGTAGGTGGCGAACACAATAGATCTGCAATGGTCGCAGTGTTACAAGGCTCATAAAGACCTTAGACAAGCCCCACTCAACTAATAATAATAAGGTATTTTAGTGACTTTCCAGTACTTTACGCAACAAAATTATGAAATTTAGGTAGGCGGCAGGTGGCGTGGAACAAGACGCGAACAGGACGTCTTTTACTATATATCTAAAGGTAGCGTCTAAAAACGCAAATACACGCCACTCTACTTAAATTATTAACTCGATTCGAAAATTAATAACTTATGCAAAGCGAAGCCACGGGCAACACCTAGTAATTAATATTGTTATGACCTATAATATTGAAGCTCCTAAACGGGCCAAATTTTCGCTGCAATATGTGGCTGCAATACATTGCCTGGCAACATTGCTAGCAATACCAGCCATACTATGCAATAAACGGAAATAATTTTAGTATATTCCAGCCATAAAGCCACATATTTTTAAAACTGGCTTAAACATATTTATGTGTGGCCAGCGTATTATGTGTAGGGGCTCGTAACATATTTATGTGTAGGGGCTCGAAGGGTTGATAAGGTCGTGGTGGGGCCTACTCTGCTGGAGAGTAGATCTCTATAAAATGCCACGTAAAGCCAAGATGCAGTCGGCCAGCAACTCTACCATCAAGTCCGACTCCCTGGCGTCCCCGCCGCGAGTCCTGGGCAATGTGACTCCGGTCATAGCAGACAGGGAGAGGGCGAAAGGCGGTCCTCCGGCGCCTCAAAACAGGAAACACCCAGCTAAGGGAAGGAAATCCCTGACAGAAAAACCGCTCACACCGTAACCCTGTGGTCATGTCTTGCAGGAATGGGGGCCTTGGCTTAACCGCCCGGGCTACGAGGAAGACAACCTCTTCAAAAACTACCCCAATTCTACGGTGGGAAACATGCCAAGGGATGAGTGGCTGGTGGGTCAACCAGTTATGAACGCCAACCTCGATGGACCAGGCTAACATCGTTCAACAGTGCCTTCTCACAGGAATGGGCGTCACCCTGTGAGTGACTATTTATATCGACCCTACTCGTGGGACAAACATGAATAATACTGAAATTTATAATAAAGATCCAAACCAACAAAAAGATACAACCAACCAAAAAATCTTAACACAACAAGTCCTCACAAGGGGCTTTTTATAACTCGATCACGCACGCCTTCTCTTAGTGACATAACGAACGTTAATGCTACAGTTACAAATGATGATAACGAAGGAGAATGTACAGTAGCTACAGGTGGAAAAAGACAACTGGAAAGCCCTGAAACAACAAAAAATCCGAAACAAACCAAACTCAATGCCTACTGGCTAGGGCAGCCCATATCAACGTCTAATAGATTCTCCATTTTCGAAACTGAAGATGAGAATACTGACCATCAAACCCCTGCTAAACCTAAGGAAAAATCAGCCAAACCTCCACCAATTTTTGTAGACAAAGTCAGCAACATACAACCACTGATCCAGCTGCTTAATGATCATGCAAATGGAAATTACGAAATTAAAGTGTTCCATAATGAACAGGTTAGAATTCAACCAAAAACTCAGGAAGTTTACTCTATTATTGTAAAGGAACTAGAACTGAAGGAGACCGAATTCTATACCTACAAGCCGAAGCAAGAAAGAAACTTTAAAGTAGTCCTAAAAAACATACATCCCTCTACGGATACTGAGGAGATTAAGAGAGAGTTAAGCGAACTTGGTCATATCGTTACCAACATATGGAACATCAAGCAAAGATTGACACAAAAACCTCTGCCAATCTTCATAGTAGAGATAAAACCAAGTAGTGAAAATAAAACTATCTATAACATTAAATTCCTGCTTAATTGCCGCATCATCATCGAACCACCACATTTCAAGCGTGACATACCCCAATGTGCGAACTGTCAGCAATATGGTTATACTAAAACCTATTGTTTCCGCAAGCCCAAATGTATAAAATGCGCTGGAAATCATCTATCAATAAACTGCGGAAGAATTGGTAGATCCAATGTGTTAAATGTGTGCTGTGCGAGGGAAATCACCCAGCAAACTATAAAGGATGCACAGTCTTTAAAGAAATACAAAAATCAAAATACCCCCGTTAAGGAGAAGTCAACAACCTCAACCGACTAAAGCCACAATCCAGACAAACAAAACAATCCACAGTGAGCAAAGAACTTTCCAGACTAAACGGACTTATGCTCAATCCATAAAAAATAAGGATGGAAATCAAGCTCCACTGATAAATGACAAACTACAATCTCAATCAGAAAAAGATCCTAAGGATCTAAATAACCTACTAATCGGTATGCTCCAACAAATCATGCAACAAATGACTACAATGACAAACCTCCTCGTGAACCTCACGACAAAGCTGCAATGCTCGGCCTTAAATTAGTCATTTGGAATGCAAATGGGCTGTCACAACACACCTTAGAGGTGAAATCTTTTCTACAAATTCACCAAGTCGATATACTACTAATCTCAGAAACGCACTTCACTGAGAAGAGCCACTTCAAAATTCCCAGATATAGATTATATCATACTATGCACCCAGATGGCACTGCACATGGAGGATCAGCGATACTAATTAATGAAAATATCAGGCATTATGAAGTACTACCCTACCGTACACAAGAAATACAAGCGACTAATATTATAGTTGAAGACTGGAAGGGTCCACTATGTATATCGGCTTTATATAGTTCACCCAAACACCAAATAAAGAGTGGCACCTATAAGGAATTCTTTAAATCGCTAGGTCACAGATTCATTGCTGGTGGAGACTATAATGCCAAGCACACATTCTGAGGATCACGATTAATAACCTCCAAGGGTCGACAACTACTAAGTGCGATTGAAGCTTTAAGTCTAAATATTGTCTCAACTGGAGAACCAACGTACTGGCCTACCGACAGGAAAAAAATCCCAGATCTAATAGACTTCGGCGTAACAAAGGGCATTGTTAATACTCACCTGAAGTGTGAATCTAGCCTAGAATTATCGACAATCACTCACCGGTTATTGTAACTTTAGCTAACCACATTCTGCCTGCTGCTAGACCTTGTAAGCTCCACAGTCATAAAACCGACTGGAATCTCTTCCAGGACCTTGTAGCTTCTTTGCTTAATGACAAAGTTCCCCTTAGAACTGACGATAACCTTACAGAAGCAGTTGAGCACTTCAACAACAGTATACAACAATCAGCATGGAGTTCTACGCCGACAAAGACGAACACTACCGAACAAAATTGCCCTGTAATGGTAAGGGAGTTTCTAACCAAAAAACGGCAGGCAAGAAAACGCTGGCAGCAAATGAGATTTCCCGCAGATAAAACGTTCCTTAATGTAATATCTGCGCAGCTCAAAAAACTACTAGGTGAACTCCGAAATGAAGGGTTTGAAAAGTTCGTCAGAAACCTGGATACGATAAACACCTGGATGGAGTCTTCATACCGAACCCGAACGAAGGACCCAGTGAAATAGCAGAAAGTGTATCTGACTTCTTAGAGCTAGCTCACCAACTAGATCCACCTATCAAAAAATTACAAAGAGCGAAGTTAGAGCTACAATAAAAAAATTAAACCAACACAAAGCCCCGGGCTATGACCTTATTACAGGAAAAATAATGAAAGAACAACCCGAAGAAGGCATCACTTTCCTAACAGAAATATATAATGCCATTTTATGGAGGGGATATGTACCACCTCAGTGGAAAGTTGCTCAAATCATAATGATACTTAAACCTGGAAAATGCCCAGAAGATGTCAAATCCTACCGACCAATAAGTCTCCTCCCGATTCCTTCTAAGGTTCTGGAAACTCTCTTCCTAAGAAGACTATCTCCGATTATTGATCAAAATAAACTACTTCCTGATCATCAGTTCGGATTCAGAAGGCAACATGGAACTATTGAGCAAGTCCACAGGCTAGTCGAAAAAATAAATGATACCTTTGAACAAAAGAAATACTGTTCTGCAGCTTTTCTAGATATTTCACAGGCCTTTGACCGTGTTTGGCACGATGGCCTATTATATAAAATAAAGACAATGCTCCCAATAAACTATTATTTATTTATAAAATCCTACCTCAAAGATAGACACTTTTTTGTGAGACAAGGGGAAGAGACAACTACCCTGCACAAAATCTATGCTGGAGTACCCCAGGGAAGTGTGATGGGCCCTACACTGTATCTTCTGTATACTACAGACCTGCCATTAACCGAGAAGGTAGAGATGGGCACATTCGCCGATGATACTGCTGCACTAGCCGTACATGAAAATCCTGAGGAAGTTTCACTTCTCTTATAAAAGATGTAACAAAAACTGCCTATTTTGTTGTCTTGTTTTCGCGCCTTTGTGCAGATTATGTTCGCTGCACCCGTTTTTCCATGTTTTCCCTGTGTTTAGTCATGTTTCCTGTTGGTTTTCGCTGTTTTCATGATTTTCTCCCATATTTTGACAATTAGTTGAACCATTTACGAAATTTCGTAAAAAATGTCAAATTTTTGACAGATAGAGCTGTGCGGTCATAATTTTTATCGCCCTAAGCGATTGTTGCGATTAATCGCGGTTGTGCTGGTCTAGCCCTACCTTTTATGGGCAACAGACCAGCTGTCAGAAAATTTCGCGGTTGGCAGAGTGAGCGGCATTTCGCCAGCTGAGCGGCATTTATTTTTTAATGCGCAGTTGAGGAAAGTTTTTTTTATGTGAAGTGTTCGTAACTAACCTGGTGAGCATTTATTTTTCTTTTGGGGTTGCTTTTCCAGTAGGATCCGCGAGATTTTAACGGATTTTTCTGTTTGTCGTAGTTTGGAGGCACCTCTGTTTTTTTTACCAAATATATCTGCTGCTTAAGTGACGAGATCGTCACGGAATGTGACAAAAATTGCCTTCACATTTGGAAACTACTGCAACATTTTTTTTGGCTGGAGAATTTGTAATCGGAATCACGCATTTGACACGCCGATAAGGCGAGAGCTAAAAAAGGGTAGCCGCTGTGGCGAATTTACATGGAGATTACACGAAGATTTCACATAACCTTGTGTCTTTTTATTTAGTCTTTAGTGCCTGCTGGAGAAAAGGGATTTTCTGTGGGCCAAATCCAATGCCATGAATATCTAGCCCACACTCTGAGATAGTTTTTTTTCGAGGTTAACTTTTTTTCCTTTCATAATTTCTTTCGGGTATCTTTTTTTTGAATAAGTTTCCTTCTTTTTCTTTAAAAGGAGGTGGCGTCCTTTTAAATTCATTCTTTTGGGTTTTCGTGATTCTGCCGTGTTCCTTAAAAACACGGTAGATTAGTAATTTGAGGTTATAAAGAGTCTCGATAAGATTTCAATCTGGCTAAAGAAATGGCGAATCAAAGCGAATGAGACCAAATCGGTGCAAGTGACCTTCACCATGAGAAGGGAAACATGTCCACCAGTAAAATTAAATGGCATCCAAATACCACAAGGGAATGATGCTAAATACCTCGGACTGTACCTAGATAGACGGCTTACGTGGAGGAAGCATATATTTACGAAAAGGAAAGCGCTAAGTCAACAGCTCAGGAAACTGTACTGGTTAATAGGCCGCAAGTCACAACTCTCACTAGAAAACAAATTAGTAGTGTACAAATGCATCCTGAAGCCCATTTGGACCTATGGATTACAGCTGTGGGGCACAGAATCCAATATAAAGATTCTTCAGCGGTTCCAAAACAAGATGCTGAGAATAATAGTTGATGCACCATGGTATGTCAAAAACGACCGTCTACATCATGACCTGGAAATCTCAACAGTGAAGAAATTAAAACTAAAATGGTATCCTACCAAAAGCGAGTTGTACTTCATCCAAATCAACTAGCTTCAAAGCTGATGAAAAACCGGGCTTTCCGCAGATTGAAGAGGAGAGCGCCCCAAGACTTGCTGGCATAATGTGCTAGCACCCATTATTGTGGATGTGCCATTGGGCACATACCATTCAAGTCCAATCAAGATAATCAAAGGAACATCAGAGATATAAATGTTCAAGAGCCACAACAATTGCTGAATGTCATATCTAAAAGACAGATGGCTTTAACAAAAAAAAAAAAAAAATGTGTGGCCAGCGGATATGAATTATTGGGAGGAGAATTGTGCAGATGTTTGGGAGGCAAATCCGTTCGGCCCGTGCAAAAGAGAGTGGAAGGCCGTGCAAAACCGGCAACCGGACGAATGGGATGCGAATCCGCTTCCAGAGGCGCTTCCAGAAGTGGAGGCTATTCCGAGCCATTCGTCCGAAGCGGATCCTTTCCGTTTTCCCTCACCCACTTTCTCCGACACGGACGACATTCTCTCCCTGGCCCCTAGCAGCTTAAACTTATCTATTGCCATCTGTCGCCCCGCCGAGCAGCTGCATTGGAAAAGGTCTGACCCTGTGAAGCCTGTCGTAGCTCCTATTCGAGTCGCTGAGGAGACCAAAAGCATTCTCGAGGGGATTTGCTTATTGGTGCCGTGCAACAATTACGGTTGTATGAACAAGCACCAATGGCGGCAAGACCTCTCGGAGGAGATAAGCGCAAGGCTGTCTGCCGCTACGCGTCCGCAGCTATTGGCGGCGTACGACGCTATCCGGGGCCGGCTCAAGCTGTGCAATGACTGGCTGCATTTATTTTTGGAACGGTGCAGACAGATGCACTTCACGCAATTAGTGCTGCGAATCGCATTAGACGCATGCGGCGGATCGGTCTCGAACAAGCAAGCCGCCCTCGTAGACTGCGCTCAAATTTTAAACAGGGTCGAGGCGGAGATATGGCTCTACTCCGAAGAGTGCCTGGAGCCAATCGGAGAGAATCGAACTCTAGCCGATGCGCTATTGAGCGTATGTCATTTGATGCCGTATGCAAGCCAATCATCGCTTATCGCTTATTTGGGAAATATACTAGACGACAACGGACGATCCATCGAAAGCCACACCTTAAACGAAATCTTAAACAACATGATCCACGAACGTCGCGAAGAGCGCGTACGAGGATCTGCTGCACAAGATGTCTATAAACCATTTTAAAGCTCTCGACTGCAACGTGTTAAGGAGATTCATTGAAAAGTTGAAAGAGAGCGACAAGGAAAGCGCATTCCGAATGGAGTCGGATCCAATCGCTTTTGAATCCTAACCCACCGCCCGTACCGCCTCTGTTTTCTCAACCGCCACCCAACTTGGGCTTGTTCAATTTGCCACGGTCATCCAACCAATTCAATAACCGGCCGTTGCTCGGTTCACGGAGTGGAAATTTCTCACAGAACAGATTTCCGAATTCGAGTGGATTTCAACCTCGTGCCCCACAGCAGCATATCTGGCAGAGACCTCCACCTAATTGGGGTGGCATGAAGCGTTAAATAAACATTTAAAACAGAAACTGTTTTTGAGCCATTGTCAGTGCAGGTCTTCTCGTAACCTCCAATGATCGTAAATTGATAAATTTGAACAGGAAAGTATTAAGGATGATTCATGCTACACCGGGCCGGGGCCGGGCCGGGCCCCGGCCGGGACACGGTCAGATATCTATAGTATACTTTTGTATGAAGCAATTCATGCTTGGCCGTGCCCCGGCCGTGCCCGGCCGTGCCACGACCGGAGCACGGCGTCGAAATGGCGGTGGATATTGTTTTCCCGGCTCCGGTCTGGACCTGCCCTGACACGGTGTAACATGAATTGGGATGCCGGGCGTGGCCGGGCGACCGGAGGCCAGTCGATGACGTATCTTAGTGAGGTGAGTACCAACATGGACGATGAACAATTGATGGAATGTGTTCGCAAGTATCCTGTGGTGTACGACATGAGTCACCCGAAGTAATTAGATACGAAATATAAAAATGTCATTTGGAAAATAGTGTCAGACGAGTTGAAACAATCTGGTAAATATTTTTTTTTATTTTTACCTATAAAATAATAGTTAATGCAACTGTCGTTTATAAAGCGTTACTTATTGAAATAATCGTATATCATCATAATGGCGGCAAATCGGATCCACGCATAATTTTAATGTCCGAAAATTACAGAAAAAAGTTTACATATTGTTACGTTTTTAGGTTAATTATAATAGTTGTTTTTTGGATAAAGTTCGTCATTATGTATTAGCTTTTAAGTTCATAATTCAAATAATAACACATGAGTAGGTATAGATGAAATAGTTTATTTACATTGGTTTAATAGTAGGTAAACAATTAATGTAGGTGTGTAGGTAGGTACTATAATATAACATAATATGTAGCTATGCTTGTATGTAACTATTGGTTTATTAAAGTACGTCCCGCTGTTGATGCTAAATATTCCTTAAAAATTTCTCTTACAGCAAATGCATCATTAGCAGGTCTTCCTGGTTGATTGTTTAATGGATTTAATATATGTGGTTGCCCATTTTGTGTAACACTATGGTTTATTAGTCCTGTGTAATCTTTTTGTTCGCATAAAAAATTATGGATTACGCAAGTAGATAGAATAATGTAATCAACATTTTCTGGAGCCAGCTTTATTCTTCTGCAAAATATTCTAAATCTTTGCGTCAAAATTCCAAATGCATTTTCGACAAGTCGCCGGGCCAAAGATAGTCTGTGATTGAAATTGGTTTTATCAGCATCTCCTGTTGATTGCTGTCCTGGATACGGCCGCATTAAGTATGTTTTCAAAGGAAACGCTTCGTCTCCAACTATTACATACGGTGCAAATGTCATGGAGTTGGGTAAATTTTTACCTGTAGGTATATTAAGCGTGCCGTTTTCTAAACGCTTTCCAAGATTAGAACATGCAAAAATACCTCCATCACTGTTTCGCCCATAAGAGCCAACTTCAACTGCAACAAATTTGTAGCTCGCGTCCACTAACGCTAATAACACAATTGAGAACGTGTGTTTGTAATTATAATATATAGAACCACTATTGGCAGGAGCCTCAATAACAAAATGTTTTCCATCTAATGCTCCTATACAATTTGGAAAACCTCTAAGTTTTTCAAAATCTTGTGCAATTTTTCTCCATATTTCTTCAGTTGGTTGTGGTATAAAATCTTTCATAAGTCTTTTGGCGATACATCTACACGTGCTGTGTACAATTTCGCTCACAGTTGAATGGCCCAACCGAAAACTATACGAAATAGTTTTGAACGAATCCCCAGTCGCCAGGAACCTGCAAATAAAATTAATACCACTTAATTACCCACTGAAAAGGCACTAGCCTTAGTGGGGAACTGTGACATGTAATTTGTATCTTTTTTTATGAATAAAGACTACTACCAAAAAAAAAAAAAAAAAATAGTTTATTCCCGGAGTATCTATGTACTAGTATAGTATTCTATTATCTTTGACAGGAGTTAGCCGCGTCCATAAAGAAACGAATCTAAAATGGCGACAATAATACAAATTAAAACTGATTACTTTTATGCCATGAATACCTAGGTGTGCACAATGTGTGTGTAGACATCAGTGTTCTTCGAATGAATGGACATTATTAGCGCCGCCACTTTACATTCGTTTCTGTAATGACGCGATTTTTTTATACGCATTTTAATGAGTGAAAATATGTTTTTAATTTCTTGTTACAGAAGATGCATGTAAAAAAAGATGGTGCAACATTAGAGATCAATTTAAAAAGCATATTAATAAACGCAAAACAAAAAGTGGTCAGGGTGCTATGGCTATTAAAAAATACAAATATGAAGATAATTTGAATTTTTTACTCCCTCATATACAACACCGAAGTACAATAACCACTATCGAATCGGAGAACGAAGAGACGCAAAACGAAGTAGAAGCCATTGAATCCGCACAAAATACTACGCACGACGAAACATAACAGGCTAACACCGATCAGCAGCAGCAGGCACAACGATCACTAGCTAGTTTGCAACCTAACTTTACACCAGCTACTGATCCTAATCCGAATCCCCATTCAACTGCACAATTCACTAGTTCCAAAAGCCGCAACCGACGTCAGATAATTCCACAATCCCAGCCCTCTGCGTCCAGCACCTTAATGGAGTACATTATAAAAAACAATGAAAAATCCAAAACACAAGTCATTCATCCTATTGATGCATTCTTCAACAGCTTAGCAGCCACAACAAAATCTTTTTCTCCTTACTACCAGCATGTTGCGAAGGGAAAGATATTTGCAGTAATCCAAGACTTAGAGTGGGAGCAATTGTCGGCGAACCCTTCGTCATATACATCATCGATGAGTGGAACATCGTCGTGTATTTCAACGCAAGAGTGTACACCTGTCCCGATGGCAACACCGAGATCTCCGAAAATGACGCCTCTAGTACCCACGCCTCTGGAATCAACGCCTCCGGAACCAATAGCCACTACATCTACCACAGTATTATTAGATAATAATAATATGACGTCTAGTTTCTTTTCACAGTTTTCCGATAAATAAATAAGTATGTTGTAAAAATAACAATTTTTTCCTTACCTCAGACAGACTGCTAATCGTTCAATGGGAGAGATAGGCTTCAGAAATCTTGAATTTTGTTTGGTTAAATCACGTTTTATTTTTCCAAGAAATATACTAAAGCATTCTTTAGACATCCTAAAATAACCGTAAAATTTGGTTTCATCATCTATTAATTCCTTGTAGAGCGTGGCGAATTCTCCCTCCGATTGTCGTTTTCTCCAGGCTGGATGTACACTCCATCTTCTTTTATTAGTTTCAGTTCGTGTTTCCAATACTTCGTCTTCAATGGCAATTGCAATAGCTGCCAACTCAAGTTGTGAAAATTGCATTAATAACACACTTATCAATCAAGCGAAAATAGAAATTAAAAAATATTATTATCGCCAAAATAGATGGACACAACACTAGTTATCGCGGACACGGCCGTGGGATAAATAAACTCGGAAACAGCCCGGTCAACGCCCGGTGTAGCATGAATGACTGGCCCGGCCGGAGCACGGTGGAAACGACTCGGCCGGGGCCCGGCCCGGCCCCGGCCCGGTGTAGCATGAATCATCCTTTACATTTAATTTTACGGGGAGCATACAATATGCATAACATCCGATAAAGCCAAGGATCTGCATAAAATGAAATGTCTAATTTTATAATTTAACACATTGCATACGACTCAAGTGCATCGATTACGACTGCCCTCATTGACCCCAAATTGAATAAACAAAACTGCTGTAAACACAAAATCACGAATTGAGTGACAGAAAAAAAATACGTCATGATATCTTCTTAAGATAGTGTTTGTGTTCAAAACACTGTGTCGAACATATAGGAGAACTTATTTTGTTACATTTTTCATTAATTTTTAAGTATGTTTTCTCTTTTGACTGATTGTAAGTAAGGTTATTTTTATAATGTTGTCGTACCGATTTATGTCCTGCAACTGTCAGTAAGAGATTATTGCATTAAATTGTATATCTCATGTTTATCATAATCTGTCTTTTATTTAGTTTTATATTTTTGGTTTTTTCTTGTTCAATAGCATTAATTTAGTTATGTAGTCATTTATTTTTAGACTTACACTCCAGCTTTAATATTCAAGGGCGAATTGGATTCATCTTAATGCCCTTGAATACTATTTGAAACTAATAAATAAATAAATAAATAATCAGTTTAATCGTTAGTGTCAGAAGTACGTGTTGATTTACCCATTACCGCTGGACATGATTGTCCCATTGCCATGGTTTTAAATTTTGAATTTACTGCTTAGAAAATAATTCAAAAGGGATCTGAGAGCCAGGTTTAAAATAATATTGAAAATATATACCGTCTTCCATGGGAGATGATACACCATCTATTCGTCTGACGAATGGATCCGTTAAATCACTAGATTTACCAGCTATTTAAATATACTTATTTCTACCAAAACCAGTCAGAATGTCTGATGTATAAGAAAAAATGCTTATTGAGGTTTCCAGTCTTTATTCACTCTTTAAAAATGTCAAAAAATGTTGATATATATAGAAAATATTAATTGTAATAGATAAAGTAGGTGTCAACGCATTAAGACACTAACGATTAAACTGATTATTTATTTATTTATTTATTAGTTTCAAATAGTATTCAAGGGCATTACAGATGAATCCAATTATTCCTGTAGACGATTATTTTTTCAGTACCAGGCTTGTTTAGAATTCTGCCAATTCTCTTCGATTGCCGAGAGCGTATTTGGTGGACGGAAGTGAAGTGAATGAATGAAAATCTTTTTATTGCACAATAAAACATCTAAGGTACAATGGCGAACTTATCGCTAGACAAACTATATCTTCCAGTCAACCGGCATGTTGATGTGACAAGAAGAGCATATAAAAGTGCTTTTTCAGCGATCGCTTGAAGCTGCAAAACGATCTAGCGCCTTTAATAGCTGGCCAAATCTGATTCCATAGTCGAGCTGCATGTACGGAGAAGGAATAGGACAAAAATGACATTTTGTCATTTGAGATACGTAGAGTATTATTCTGACTTGAACGAAAGTGAAGACCTTCCTAACCCGGTAAAAGCCTTGTTAAGGTAGGAGGGAGAAGTAGGATTGTGGTGGACATTATACAGAATGACTTTTAAATAACCGGCATCCTTGAAGTGGGTGAATCTGTACGAGCAAATAAACAACTTTTGATTAAAATTTGTGAAACAAACAAAATAAAATGTTTTTTTTGTAAGTATAAAAAGCGGTGAGCGCATTGCGACATCTAGCGGCAATATATTACTTACCGCTAGAAGGTGCAGCGTGCTCAACGCTTGTCAAACTTTTATGTAAATCAAAAAAATATATATATTTTTATTTTGCTTTTCCCAGAATTTTACTTTCCTGACGACCTATCGGAAAGGAAAGTATTGTGATCGCGCTAAAAAAAAATTTTGAGATGAAGATGGGAATATATATTTTGAAACTCCCTGAGACGATTGAGACTATTTCCAGACCGATCTCTGTCTGTCTGTATGTCTGTATGTCTGTATGTATGTATTCTTCCACGATAGCGCCCAGACGCTTAATCGGATTGAGCTGAAATTTGGTATATAAGCTTCTGTTAACCGTCGGAGGAACCCATTAGTTTTTGGAGTCCCTACGCCCTACGGTTGTGGTACCTCCCATACAAATTTGGGGTTCCCGGCGAAAAAATTGTTTCCGCGATAGCGCCCAGACGCTTAATCTGTCTAAGTTAAAATTTGGCATAGAAGCTTCTGTTAACCATCGGAAGAACCTATTAGTTTTTGGGGTACTTACGACCAACGTTTGGGGTACCTGCCATACAAATTTGGGGTACTAGAGTAAAAAATGTCGCTGTTTTTTCGCACCTCCCCGGATACTAGTCAGGAAAGTCTTGGGGTGACACAACCGATTTTTTTATTAAATGTTGCTCAGTTGCTCGTACAGATTCACCCACTTGAAGGATGTAGGTAAATTGAAACTCATCTGTACATACATAATTATACGGGTGAGTTTTTATTAAACGGCATCCTTCAAGGGAGTGAATCAGTACGAGCAACTAAACAAGTTTTGATATAAAAAAAATTGGGAAAAACAAAAAAAAAATGTTTTTTTTTAATCTGCAAATTTGAAGAACTTGACTGTTAGATAAAGTTTGACAAGCGTTTGAGCGCGTTGCGCCATCTATCGGTATGTAGAATATTGCTAAGAAACGATATTAGCGATATTTTACCTACCGCTATATAGCTCATCGTGCTCAGCGCTTTTAATACTATTTTTCAGAAACAGAAAAATGATTTTTTTTTTTAGTTTTTTCCACAATTTTTTATTAAAAAATGCTTATTTGCTCGTACTGATTCACTCCCTTAATTAAAACTCACCCCGTATAATTATAATTATATAACCTGTTGATGACTAACGACCGCTATTGCGCTTAAATACCTACATTATATTATAATCATTTTTATATACATATTTATAATTAAGCAATTTCTTACAATGTCTCGCAAACAAACTATCAGCTAACAATGTCACACAGATATGGGCAAAGTTATTTCGTAACGAATTATTAATACATAGTGATAAGATAAGGAATTGATAGCCAATGTAGTTGGTTCGGATTCATCATTTTCAGTATAGAATATAACTTGAAAATAAAATGTCGACCAAGGTGGCCATCGTTACGGGTTCAAATAAAGGTATCGGGTTCTACGTGGTGAAAGGCTTATGTGAAAGATTCAATGGGAGGCCAAGAAGCAGTGAAACAACTCTCCGAAATACGCCTAAAAGCAATGTTTCACCGATTGGATATCACCGATCGCAGTAGCATCGAAACACTCGGAAAACATATCAGAGAAACGTACGGAGGTGTAGATTTAATAGTGAACAACGCCGCTCTGTTTGACATGAACGCCGCACAACCGACTTATGAACAAGCAAAAGACAAAATTGACATAAACTACAACAGTCACAAACGAATGTCTGAAATACTGTACCCAATGCTGAGACACAATGGTAGAGTCGTCAACGTCAGCAGCTCCAACGCTCATATATCAGCTCTGAAAAATGATAATTTAACAAAAAAGTTTCTAAACAAAGACATAACAAGAACTGAACTGGATGAAATTATCGAAAATTTCCTCAATGATATTAAATTTGACAAAATAAAAAGGAAGAATTTAACGACTACTACGATTACAGCGTTTCGAAAGCTGCTACGTACGTCTTGGGAGTTTTGAAATCGAATAAGTTTCGAAATCGAAGAAAAAATGTGTCTGTAAACGCCGTTCATCCAGGGTTTTGTAAAACGGACGCTTCCGAGTGGAAAGGATGCTTCACGGCAGAAGAAGGCGCATCGGCAATTTTGCACGCAGCTCTCGATGCACCGCAGGAGCTGACCGGAAAGTATATATGGTTCAACAATGATGTCGTTGATTGGTACGACGTGACAATACCGTGTTACGAATTGTTACGCAGCACTAAAGATGATCCAACTCCTTATCCAAATCAGAAAGTTGATAAAACCGCTGCATAAGTGCTGTCAGATCAGAAATAAAGGATCAGATGTACAAGGAAACCGCTGATTCAAGATCTGTGCTGTCACTCACTCAAACTAAAGGAGAATAAATATATCATCATCATCATCAGCCGGTAGACGTCCACTGTTGGACATAGGCCTCCCCCATAGAACGCCATGACGAACGGTCTTGAGCCGTCTTCATCCATCTACTTCGTGCGACCGTGGCAATATCATCGTTCCTTCTTGTGGGGGGCCGTCCTACACGCCGTCTGCCGGTTCATCATCACTATTCGAGAACTTGTTGTTGGTTCTGCAAGCCATATGCCCTGCCTATTGCCATTTCAAGTTACTGCTTTTACGAGGTGTATCATTGATCTTGGTTCTTCTGCGGATTTCCTCAATTTCGGATCCTATGATGCGGTGAAACTCCAAGCATAGCACTCTCCATGGCTCATTGCAAGACTGAGTTTGTGTATGAGGCCAATACTTAGCAACCACGTTTGTGCCGTATGTCATCATTGACAACACCTACTGATTATAGACTTCTTGAGGCTGTGCAATATTTTTGACGTGAAGTTACAGCGTAGTATCCCGAACACTGCCCATCCGAGTTGGAATTTGTCGGCAGATCTCCTTGTCAAAGTTGACTCTGCCTAGTTGAATCGTCATTTTAAGACCTGCACATGGTATATTTTGAATAAACTTACCCTTAAAATGGCCTAACCTTAAGAGAAAAACAAATTTAAAAAAAACTTCTATTCATTCCTAAAGAGTTATTTATTTAATGAGCTCAAAAAGATATGAATGGGGTATAGCAGCAAGCTTACAGGTTATTGGAGTCTGTTTAGCATAGATTGTTAGGCGCTATTTCGACCAAACGACGTCAAAGTTCAGGGCGAACGTCTGGACGAATGAGGAAGTGGTTTACTTACGCCAACGTGAGACCAGACGTATCCATCGGGGTTGGTGATGGGGAAAATGTACCAGTCGTGGGCGGTGGCGAGCTCCCTCACTTCGGGGTCCTCGTTGTAGAGCAGGTCGTTGATGATGAAGGTGGCCGTGGCGCCGGCGATCCACTCCCTGGCGTGGATGCCGGACTCCACGAAGATCGCCCTGCGGCCCGAGCCGTGCGAGATCTTCACGCCCAGAATGTCCCTGCCCTCGAAGGTGCGCCCGCCGACTATCAGCTCCGCGGTGGAAGGGTTTTGCTGGGCGATGTGCTCCAACCATGCGTAGATGTCGTCCAGGGTGTGGTACGATGTCCAGTCGAAGTCTCTAATGTTCCTCGGCGTGTAAGAGGTTACATTTTGCTCATTGATCAACCTGACGATACAAAAATAGTCTAAAGACATCCTTCAGCGATTATCATGTTACGACAGGTAAAAGAAAGTAGGTACCACGTATTGTAAAAAACTTCCCGGCAAGTAGCAAAGCACTTTGAGGGTTTAAGCGCGATGTCCCTTCGGGATAAGGTTGACCTGGTTGAAAGTGACCTGGTTGATCGACGGGCGCGGATAGTGAAAATGCATCGCATACGTTCGATTCAATCGTTCACGCCAATATACCGACCAGCAAAAATGCAAGGCATCAAGTTGTACCAAATTTCAACTCTACAAGTCCATATTACGAAGTTCAACCGCAACCTTTTCAAATCTTCCCATGACCACATGATGCCTGCAAGCCGAATTTCAGCTAAAACGGATTAAACGTTTGAGCACTATCGTGGCGCTATCGCACACAGACACATAGACACACTTAAACACAGACAGACACATACACAGACTTCCATCTGAAAATAGTCGTAATCGTATCTAGCCGTAATCGGGGGGCTCAACATATATATTTCTGTCTTGATCTCTAAACAAATGTACGCGTTCACAATACTTTCCCTTCTCCATAGTTGGTGGACCGAGAAAGTAATAATAAAAATACGCCTGCCGTTAAACAAAGTGAACTACTTTATTTATAACTATAGATGACCCGGTGAACTTCGAACCACCTAAAATTGATTTGATTGTAAAACTCTTCATAAGCGTTTATTAATACTAATCAACCTTCCAAATCGTTGAGTTTCGTTTTGGTGATTAAATGTTTTTTATTACTTTTCCGATTTTTTTTTACTTTTTCGAGTGGTTTGACTTTTTTGACTTTGTGACTCTTTTTAACTTTTTCGACTTTTTAGACTTTTTTGACTTTTTCGACCTTTGTGACTTTTTTGACAGTTTCGACTTTTTTGGCTTTTTGACTTATCGAAATTTTAGACATGGTATGGAATCAATAACAGTTATTGATAGCGCAACTGTCAAATTATAGGATCGCCGCGATAGCCATCTAGAAAGTGGCCTGTTTCGCAAAATGACCAATTTCGATTTCTATTTTCAGTTGTTTCTTTGAGTTTTTCCTAAATATTTTTTTTTTGTAAACCACCCCTGAATCAACCCAAACATAGCAAAACAAAAATAATTCAAATCGGTCTAGTAGTTTCCGAGATCCTGCGAGACTAACGCACGGCGATTCATTTTTATATATAAGAAGAAGAAACAATTCGTCGCAGCCGAAAAGCACGTTTTTAAAGACTTTGTTGAAACAAAGATAAAATATTAACGTTGAAACAAATTTCAATTTACTGAAGCGCCTTTACCGTCCCATTGATGTCAAACATCCAGTGCTTAAAGACGATTGCGCATTTTGTGAGCCAGTCGACGGGCCTTGTCGAAGAACCGTGATGTCTACGGGCCTTGACTATGGACCGTGACGTCTTCCTCTGGGCAATTGCCCTTTAGCCACCTTACCACCCATTCTTTCCCTCTTCGAAGCCAAAGAATTTGAGATGCGGAAATCGCGGTTTTAGATATTTTTTCTAGGAAGGAATTGATTATTTTCCTGGAGAGACCGAGATCTATAAAAATGTGAAACAGAGATTTAGCTGGCAAGCCACGAGCGCCAACTTCCACCGCGTGAAGGTGAACAGTATTTTTTTCTTTAGAGCCATCCCGCACAAACTGCATTGGGGGTTTGGAGGGTACTGTCAAACCCTTGCTGGCACTAGTTTGTAAATTACTTCGCTAATAACAGCAAGGACTTTGACGTGGGGGCAAGTGTACCGTCCTTGATCTAAGGCCACCTTGCAGCCAGCTAGAATATGTCTGGTTGTGTAATTATTTAATGATTAATTACCGTAAAATATTAGTTTTGCTTACAAAAATAACGGGAACCGAATGGAAAAACCTAAACCTTATACTTATACTTATACGACTCTGCCACCCAACTGGGACTAGCCCGTTGGGGTGGTCCCTAGGGTGTACATGGACCTAGAAGGTCCCTCTTTTATAATTTTACGTACGTAGCTATAATTTTAATCTAAATAAAATTGAGGCTGATAAAGTTTACCACAAGATTCTTTTTATGTATTATGTTTTTCGTTAATTCCCATAGTTTCCGAGATATCTGCGCTCACAATTTACTAATTCTGAAAAAAAAAAGAAAATGCCTGACGTTTTTTGACTTACTAAACATGCTAGTTGTTCGGGCTTTTATTATAAAAAAAGTGAGATAAAAGGAATTTCTAGAAAATCATTTTTTTCAAGAATTTATGATATTTTCCTATTTTACCTTCAAGCGTTCAAAAGTTAGAACAATTTCAACTTTATGTGTAAATTGCGAGATTTCGCAGAAAGGGTTATATTTCGTATTTTCAGTTATTTCGCTGCTCTAACTCTATTATATACCTGGTTAAGCCAATATTTCGTTGTCGGTTAAAAAATATTTACCTGCTCTATAATAACATTTATCTTTTAGTCATTTTTTAAGTGTTCGTTAATTAATGATAGCTGTTTTATCGATTACATATTTTTCGGAATATTCTTATAATATTTAATGCAACAGAATTCTGTTCCATTGTTGCTCAGTTCCACTGTGTGTACTGTTGGACCGGTTTTAAAAGCCTATTTTTTAAAAATTGAAGGCGATTCACGTGATATATGTAAGAGATTTCAACAATCCCCAATGAGAAAGTCAGCGTTTAAGATTGCCCTTGAAATGGCGACCGTTGAGCAAATGTCCGACAGACAGCTGACGCGCGACATTTTTTCAGCAATTGAGCACAATCATTTTGCTCAAAGACAACGACAATTCTCTGGACCTTGTAACAAGGATGAAGCACATTCGAAGTAGAAATAAATCAAATTGTTCGATGGTCCCTTCAATGCATAGTCACCAAAGGGAGCACTTAAGTAACGACTATTAATAGCAATTTTGAGAGTGTCATTTAAATGTCCCTTAAAGGTGTACTTGAGTATCGACTGTGAATACGCCTTAAGGTTTCAATGTAAAAAAAAGTTTGGACTCTGCTACTCTTATCTAATCATTTTTCTACTCAACATTAATTGGCTTAACAAATGCATTCACCTAATTACCTACGTATATCCGAATTAGCTCATAAAAAACAATTATCATGATTTTGTTCCTGTTTGATACGCTATCTAATATTTCTGTAAGTAAGTAATTGATTAGATAAAACTTATAGCGATAGCAAACTTAATATGACAAAATTGTCAAAGACCACTAAATAATACAATATAACTATGATTTAATTTTTGAATCGGTAATGTACGCAGATCGCCTGTAGGTGCGCCGCTCCCCATCTCTACCAAAAGTTCTAGAAATTAAACTTTTTATATATTAAAAAAGTTATTATTGCTATGAAACATCTGCACATTGCTATAAAACAGTCCATTGTAGTTGATATTCCTAAATAACAAATTGCCTATGTGTTCTAGTCTCTCTTCTAGATTTTTTATTTTTATTTTGGACATTTAGTATGAAAAATCGCTATTACACAGTTTATAATATATTTTACCTACAAACTTTTTTAAGTCCAAGTATACGATTGAGTATATCTCATTATTTTTAGTATTTAATTTATTAAGTAACTAGCTGACCCATGCCCAACTTCGTTGGGCAGTAAACATTTTTACTTGTGGTTAAATTATGAGTATGGTTCGGTTAGAACTTGAGTACTATGATTTATTTCCTGACTGCCAAAAGGAGGGTTATATTTTTACTGCATATATATGTATGTATTTGCATGCCAATTTGGCTATATTGCCGGGTTTCAAATGAGTGAATAAAATGATTATGATTGAATAAATTAGGTTTATTTTCATTGCTCCAAATTTCTCTGTATACTATATTAGATGTAATGTTATTATTTGGTACCGAAATATATTGTCTTTCAGGAGTTCCAACCCGAGATACGGTCGCGGTTCCATACCTACATATGTCGTATTATCTCTTTAGCCATTTATGCAGTAAAAGGGAAATTATAAGCAGTAAAAGGGAAAAGTCTTTTGTTTTAAACACTTGAGACGATAAAATAAATTTACTTACTTTGATAATAATTAATAATCGTTGATAATATGACCAATAAACATGGCCTAATGATTTAAATTATTTTTTAATATAAAAAACTACTTTTTGTGACCTAAATATAAAAGTTAGACATATGCTGTCGCCGACTTTGTTGTAGGAATTATCAAGCTCTACACCTTTTCTCTAGAACTCAATCGTATATGTATCTCTTATCGTTAAGGCAGCGTTCGTAAGAAACGTTTTCATTCGACCGTTTTTTCCCGACTTACTTTGCAAATCTGACTACCACGAAAAAGTCTTTTCATTTTTCGGAATAATATCTGTCCTATGACACTCAAAAATAATGTGGCTTTCTATTGGTAAAAGAATTTTCAAAATCGGTTCAGTAGACCCAGAGATTACTCCCTAGAACCTCACAAAATCACAAACTTTACCTCTTTATAATATTAGTATAGATGTAAATGTATTTGGCTATGGATCGAGAAGAAAATGCCACTTAGATAATATTACAACACAAAATAATAAAGAGTGGTTCAAACATGTCCTATTTTATTACCGAAAACATTGAGCTGCATCTAAAAAGTGTCAATAGTAGAGGATAAGCTGACATAATTTTCTATAAGCTCATCTTAACTTACAATATTCCAACTATACTTCTATAGGTTATCGCCAGCATGGTAAGATTGTTGAAAAAACATTTTGCTTACCTACATTTTCATTTTGTTACTAACTCTCTCGAACAACCGAGAAGCGATCCTCGAAGCGAGATCATTGCTCACACTATATATATACCGTCTATATTTTAGATAATTAGATAGTATGACTCGCTTGGCAGGGATGCAATTCTAAAACTAAGACCTTTTTTTAGAATTGCATCCATCATTTAAATCGCATATGTAGCTAGATAGGAGAATCTTAAGAACTAATCGCCTTTTTGAAGATTTAAAATGAAATATTGAAATAAAATTTACATGCTGCGCGGTCAGCCGAGGAGTTTCTTATAGAATGTCGCCATATATTTACTAATCTATAATTTCGTATCGGTATTTTTGTGTAATCAATTATTTTTATCGAGTGATAATATTGAATTTCTAACCCGGATTAGGATTAGTAATTACAGATAATTTTATCGGAGCCATTTCTGCGGAAAGAATACGAATTAAGTATTTCAAATGTGGCGTCATATCCGTGGCGTAAAATCAGCAGATGATGGATCAATCTTTACTACTCTTGGAAAAGTAAAAATTCGGTTGTCTTATCGAAAGACTTTCCCGGCAAGCAGACAACTAACCTCGCGCGCCTTTATCGCGCGTTTATATGATCGGATTGTATATAATTCAATATTTTCAATTATTTTATTCAATTATGACACTGCACTCATAGGGTTCCTATGTGTCTTTAAAATACTAAAATTAGTGCTCTGCAAAAGGCCATAGAAACTATATGTTAGTTAGAGCAGGTTGGATATACAGTATGTTCCAAAATTAAACGATCAAACGGGGCTTAGTGATAGAGGACATCATTAACTATCGATTTGTAGTAGTTTATGAGTTTTTTAGCTTTTTGTGTTTTTTTTCATGTTTCCTGATTTTTATATAAAAATATCTCTTTTAGGCAAACTAATTGTCTTATCAATCTCATTGTTACCTAAAATATTAGAATAGTTGCTCTATTAGAATAAATAATAGTAGTAGTAGTAGTAGTAGATGGAGTGGGGGGCTTGTTTCCAGCCCTTGATGTCACCTAGATCTGTAAGGTCTTTTGTAACTACCCACTGTGTGGTTAGGTCAAAGGTCAGCTAGTAGCCCGGTACTTCTTACCAGTCCAAGTAGGTCACTGACCTTCAAGTTGGGCAGATCGCTGGGTTTGAGAAAGGCTCGTCCCAGTAAACTGTGTCTTTTGGCGGCGAGCCCTATTGGAAACTATTGGAAAAAATAATTATGTTCAAAAGAAATTACTTATATATTTTTTTAATTTTATAAGAGTCTAATTAAAAAAAATGTGTATTTTTTTTACCTAGCATTTTATAATTTTTTTTTACTTTCTTGGAAACTTTAAAAATATTGTGCCAACCCAAGGTATCATATAAAAATTGCATTTAAATTATTAATATAATAAAAATAAGGATTAAAAAATATATATTTTTTTTGTTTTATTAAAGAAATTTAATTTATACAATTGAAGTAAAAACAAAATACCTCATTCAGATAATTTTACAAAAGATTTTCCAAATGAATTTCCGCTAGAGGCGGCAATTCATAAACGACATCTTCTCAAAAAGTTTATTCTGAACTCCGTGAATGGCTGCATATTTTCTCATAGAGTTTGTAAGGCCAGAGCGAGTTTCTATTTAGTTCCTCTAATGTTTCGTATTTTTTTTTGCGAAGACCAATTCCTGAAAATAAGCCCAAACAAAAAAAAACAATAGGATTAGGCCAATTTATTGGACCGCCGCGTCCGATCCAACTTTGTGGAAAGCTTTGATTAGGATGTTCTCTTTAAATTCTTGAATAGTGGCTGGTGCACCACCATGTTGAAAATTAATTGCCTGATGTAATTCTAAATTAGCTCCAAGTCTTCTTGGGCGAGGTGCGTTTCCGAAATACGTCCCTCCATGTATGCTTTATGGACATTAATAAAAACGCGGTATTCAGGATATCCAGCAGGTTTTTGTCCATCTTGACTTTGCACTAAAACTCCTAAACGACTAAAAATCGCTGAACTAGGGATTATTTCGATAGGTAATGAGGTCCTCTATCACTGCGCCCCGTTTGATCGTTTACTTTTCAAACAGCCTGTATACTACCTATAGTATCATCCAAGAGCGGTAAATTCGCCTAATGGATACTAATTTAATGTAATGTACTGTAATGTGGGGTCCCATGAATTTGTTGACGCGAATGCTTTAAGTCATTATCTGGCGTGAACTTCTAGATGTATTTACTCGTAGTTAATGGCATTGATGCAGTTGTGGCATTAAGATCTGCCCGTTATTTCTGGTCGGCTCAAATCATGTATCTTCGAAAAGCGTCTTCTCCGCTAAGGGTACGGTATTCCCCGGTTTACCATGCCACGGCAGGCTCAGTTTTCCCGTGGGATGGCTTTCGGGCGCTACTGTGCGGCTTTCGCACCATGCGGCATCAGCGAATCGCCTGTGCACTTCGGCGAATAACTGAAGGAGTCTGAAAAGTATATACCGTTTCCTGAGTAACAGCGGTGGATGTTGACCTGATATCAGCCACTCTTGAGGGGATCCTTTGGCTACCCCATCCCGATTGAACAGACAGGCAAAGAACGCCATGGTCCGCGATAAATTCAAACTGAATTACCGTTTAATTCAGTTTGAATTTAGTGAAATACCGCTAACTTCAGGTAGAGGCCGCGCAAGCGGCTTTGGACCCTTAACCAGCTGGAGAATTGCTGTCAAATAGTGATCGATAGTTAGGGCGCGAGGCTGCCCGCTAGCTCTACTTCTAAGTGACACGCGGTAAGGCGTTAACTCACTCGGCAAGTCACTTCATTTTATCTAAGTTGAAAGAATGATCAATATCGGTATTCCCTCCTGGGGTGCAGGATTCGCCCGTTGAAGGTACAACTCACCAGATGTATTCACCTCAAAACATTCCAAGAAAACACTTTATTTGTTCAGTATGTATTTTATAGATTACGGCGTGTCGTTAAGTATGGCAACGGGTACTTCGAAGCAGATTAGGGTCTTGCTGGTCGGGGTGACGAGGGCCCAGTGGACGGTGACGTTCCAGTTGGGGAAAGCAGCGACTATGGGAACCGCAGCTTTGTATACGTACTCCGTGTGCGCTTTGATGGGGCAGGAAGTCTTCTGCTGTGGATTACTGCCCTTGTAGAGATTGCCACAGATGGAAACCCCCGACACTCCGATGAAGGGTAGCTGCAGACCTCGGGTTAGAGCCAGAACTAAGTTCTTCACATCGTCGTGGTCGCGTTCTGAGAAGGAAAATAACAGTTTAATAAAACGGGTCAAGCGTACGCGTTCCTAGGGTTTAGGAAAGAGGTGGACACGCTTCCTGTTGACGGGCCCACCATCGGCGGTTTCGCCCGCCGCGGCTGCTAGCCCGCGCCCTCCTTAGAATGCATATATGTATGTAAAATTGAATCGCAATTCTAGTGGAACCGCGCGGGCCGCGGTCACCCGCTCTGCGGTCGATTCGCGGGCGACGCGGTGCAGGCGCGCGGCTGTGGCTATTGACAATGTCCATAACAGCGCGACTTGCAATTTTCTCCCGCCAAGGGCCTTTCCAAAACCGGGGCGCGGCTGCGTGACCGCGCAAACCTGTCGGTGAGTTTTGAAACAGTTATCCCGCAAATGTAGCGGGCGCGAGTGAAAACAGCTCCGTGAGTTCTAAGCCTAAGTGTAGTTGCTCTACATGTATCAAGTTAGGTATCGTGATTATTGATTTTAAATATTTTTACTTAATAAAACTAAGTTAATAAAATTAATACTCAATGTATAAATATAAACAAAAAAAGACTAACCCACTGGTTGATCACCCAGGGAAGGAAAGAAACTGAAAAACTATTTTCTTTTATTCCTAGCTAACTTACCATTCCTAACGCATTATTATTCACCTACCATATATTTATAATTGGCATGCTTTTTGTTCTTTATATTATTATTATCACATACCTTTTACAGTTATTTGAAATTTAATTTTTTACTAAAATTTTAATTTACTTCATTTTATTTTTCACGGCATTCTTCGACGTATTTTTTTATTTAGCATTAGGCAGTACTTAATTATACGAATCTGAGCCTACCTTAGTGCGGACGTCCGTGCGATCAAGTTAGGTTAGGTTTTATTTATTTGTAACTGTTATTAGGAGTTTTTGTAAAATAAAGAATTTCAATTTGAATTTGAATATTTAAATTTGAATATTTTTAGATACTTTTTTTTTTATTATAAATTTTTTGATTGATTTTATATTTGCAATTTAAACTGATTTTTATATTTTGATATTTTTATTCGTATTTTTTTAATGTTAGTTTGATTCTTATTAAATGTATTTTCTGTAGAACTCTTTGGATGCTTTCTATTTTGCTAGTTTTTATATAGTTTTGTTATTCAATTGCTGATTCTCAATGATTTTCTATGGTTCTCGCTGATTTGTCATTATTTTTGTTTTTTTTTTTAATTTTCTATTATATCTTTGTTATTGAATTTCTGAATTTCTATGTTTTTTTTCAATAATTAGTTTTTTTAAAGACTTTTTTATAATTTTATTTGTAATTAGAAATGTAATTTTTTTTGTAGAATTACCATTAGATATGTAATTTCTATACCCAGATCGGGTTTTTGAAAATAAAATCTTCTTACTTCCTACTTCTTACTATCATCGGAGTACGTAATATTTTAATTTTGAGAATATACTAGTACTGTTGATTCGAAATTTAAATTCTAAGTGTCAACATATTTTAAAATTTTCTCACCTCTAATTAATAATTAAATAATAAATTTATAAGAATACAGTGCAATTCCACAGTCTGGATTCACTCGCGGTTAACACGGGACGCGTCCCGAAGGATCTTATTGGTCTGAGTTTACATTAAATATTCAACCAGCGTGTCTATGGACAAAGTCGACCATCGAAAACAAGCGAGCTGTCGTTACTGGCTGGGGGCAGATCGACTTTGCTGAAGATACATCGGACGACTTACTGAAGGTGGTGGTGGATTTGATTGACCAGCCGACCTGTCGAAGACTATATGCAAAGACTCTCAGAAAGAGGTTACCACAAGGTATAACGGACGATCAATTGTGCGCTGGAAGCTTAGGAGGAGGACGAGACTCTTGTGGAGGCGATAGTGGTGGACCTCTGCAAGTGACGATAGCTGACAACCAATGCCTCTTCAACATAATCGCCGTTACCAGTATTGGAAAGAGCCCTTGCGGAAGTGCCAAGGGACCTGGCATATACACTGCCGTGAAGAGTCATGTAAAATAAATGGCGTTTTAGGAGTATGTCTACCGCCGGAAAATTGTCCAAAAACTGACGGGGATTTGCCAAAAGGGAAACTATCACAATTTTGTATAATGTCGGAACAAGAGGCTGTATGCTGTATTCAATACAGCCCCATGAGCAAGAACACGAGATCATCAATAAACCAGGATAAATGCAATAATGCATCTTCTACATCACCGCCTACTACAACAACTACCAATAAGTCACCGGTCATCTCTACCATAGCTCCAGAAAAACCTTAAACATCGCCACAAGCCTTATTACCAGATTCATAAATGACAGTGTGGAAAAACGAACTAAATCCGAAAAAAATAGCTGCAATATTGAGAACAAATTTAACAATGACAGCCATTGCTGTGTTGGCGATTAATTAATTTATTTTATTTTATCTGCATCCAAACTTTTCTCTGGTCGTACCTAACGGTCTCCGTTCCATCGGGCTCAGAAGAGAGAGGAAGAGAGAGTGCACCCGTGGTCGCGCGCCCACCTGTGCACTATAATATAGCCTGCGCACTTGACTGCTTGCGAACAATGGACTCTGAGAAGACTAAAGAAGTCACTAGAATCTAAAATGCAGTCGCTATGGCCGAACACGGCTAGAAGGATATATATATATATACTGTTGATTATATAGGTTATTAGATCTCTCAGTGCCATAGTATATTTTAGCAACTTTTTTATGCTGGCGACATGCAGTTGAAGCTGATAGCATTGTTGGCGAACTAGTAGCAATTTATTTGGCCATTTATAATATCATTGATAATGAATGGTTTTTAGGTTTAATAAAGAACTGATTGATTATAAAAACCCAATAAATTAACCATTTGATAACTATAATGACTTTCAATTATTAGTGCCATCTATCGCATTTTTATATAGGGGCATACATCACAGAAATAATACAGAGAGATAGAATGACATCTATTAGCCTATCTGAACATTAAGCCTATCTGAAACCTTATTAGCCTATTTGAAACCTTCATTGCAAATTAAAAATTGACATCTTTATGTAAATAATATTAAAATAATAATGGGTTACAAATTCGTTTGGTTTTATATCATAAATTTATTTTGAGATAGTATACCGTAACGGCGTGTTTAGAACGCCATCTATTGGGCTACTGAACGTATAAAAAGATTAATTAATGTTTGAAACTACTCGTTGCGATTCGTATACAAATCCTAGGTGCCAAAACGTACTATGGCATTGCGCAATCTAATATTCTATAATGGTAGTACGTTACATTCCAGGAATAGGTATGAAGAACTGTTATTCATCGTTACAACCGACAACAACAAAGGGTGGTACAGATAAGTTATAGGCGGGGTCTGGATGGCAAGAGGAACTGTATTTCTATAAATTTTTTTTAATTCTCCAAAGCAACCTTGACTTATGTAATATGTACAAGTAATCCTACTAATATTATAAACGCGAAAGTTTGTATGTATGTATGGATGTTTGTTACTCTTTCACGCAAAAACTACTGAATGGATTTTGATGAAACTTTACAATAATATAGCTTATACATCAGAATAACACATAGGCTATAATTAATTTTAAGTTTTCTATCATCATTATCACAATTTTCCATCACCACGCGGGTGAAACCGCTGGGCGCAGCTAGTAATAACATATAATAATAAATATTGTTAATATGTATTTTCTACTTGGCATTTTTTTCGTATTCCTATTTTGTTTTTCTAAGCCCCCCGTAAATTAATCGGGTAGAAAGAGGTCTTACGAAAAATAATCTCGCATAGTAAGTTTAAACATATACATACATCAAATTCAAATACCAATTAATTTATTCATTTTCAAATTTACAATAGTTATAATGTATAAGACTTTAGTATTAATATATAATTAGGCTACCGCATGTTCTAAGGTAGCTTTTTTTAAAATTATTATCTTCACAAATCTATTAAATATTATCTTACTTAATTTTAATAAAATTACCCAAATTTCCTAAACACAATCGAAAAAAAGTAATGTAAATTATAATCAATAAACTGACGCAAATAAGTTAAAAAATATATTTTTTTAAAACAACAATAATAGTAAAAGTATAATTAAAAATAGAAAAGAATAATCTACAATTTAATAAAAAAAATATAAAGAAATAATAATGCAGAAGAAAAAAAAATCCACATGAGGATAATTTAAAAATTTTTTGATAAGTTAGAAAGTCTATTTTT